>JBBPLF010000989.1:0-13028 GCA_038089615.1 Aureoboletus auriporus
CACCGTCTACCGTCTACCACCCCTCCTCTTCTGCTCCCGTCGATACGAGTCGACCTTTACCCGCTACATTCTCAAATCCGTCTCTTTCTTCTTCAATGATTGTTTCTGCACTTTCCTTTTACGATCCCGCACAGGCGAGCACCATCCCCGACTATCCCAACCCCACGTGGAATGCCCCCTTCGACTCCTCCTTTTCTGACGCCGTTCAGAACCCGCTCCCCTCCCGTGATTCTCCGTTTCATTCTGCTCCACCTCATAATCCGGGTTCCGCTTCCGCTAGCGGCGATAACTCTTCCTTTCTCCATGCTGAATCTCCCTTTAACTCTCATCGGACAAGTACTTTGAGCAGGACTAGTCAATTGCACCCTCAGCCACCCTCCCACTCGCAGCATCAGAGTGTCCATCATCACCAGCTTCTTCCTATTCCACCTAGACAAAGGGACCCTCGCGATGCACACAGTCAAATCCAGACTCAGCCTCTGTCCTCTGGTCAGGAACAGGGTCAGATATCGCAGGAACAACGGGAAACAGGCTGTCAGGTGAGACCTCTTCGTCGCATATGCCATCTCATCTTTACCTATTCTCATAATACTACGTCTTCAGAATCAAGGACACCATCCGGTTTCCCAAGAACTTGCGAATCAACGGTTACAAGAACTACTTTCCTTAACCCCGCTGTATCCCCATTCTACACAACAGCAATCACAGTCGCAACCTCATCACTCCCAGAGTAGATCGCAAGAGCATAGCTCCGAATTTTCTGATCAACCCAACAACTCTAACGCGCATGGCGCACCTGTAGCATATTACATTCCAGGCAACCTCTCCTTTTCTTCAGCATCAGATTACGTAGCCCCCCAAAATAACCCCTATCCTCGGACCACGGATCCGTATTATCCTTCTCCAGAAGCAGACGTGGGGATCACTGTCGAGCACGTGAATGAACCCTCGAGGGTGTATTACAACGCTCAAGCCAGTAATAGTTTGTCATCACTTGTGCGTCCCAAGTTTCCTGGCTTTTTTTTCCACTCCACGCCATTCTCGTTTATACTGAAATTCCTCGAGACTTGCTTCTTCTATTTTCTCCGTTCCTTTATCTCAGAAACTTATTCTAATCCGCTTTGGGCAGCATGATGTTTATCAACTGACCTCTGGGGCCTATCTGCCCACTCACTCGCACTCATCTCCACACTCATCTGGTTCAAGGTTTACACCTCCAAACTCGAATACTCCTGCAAGTGACACAGGTGAGTCACGGTTTTGTCACAGCCTGTGAAATACCCCTTTTTCTCGGTTTCGTTTCCTATCTTCCACCTTGCTATCCGTTCCATCAAAGTTCACGTCACTTCGTGACGCGTTTTTTGTTATCGGACCTTCTTGGGTCGTTAACCTTGACAATGATGCCTCGTGTATTTCCATTCTTGACACTGCCCCATCGCGCTCTGGTTCGGTTCTGGTAGAGTTCCATGCATCGTGTTCCGAGCATGGTTTTTCTCTGCGCGCGCTGATGAAGACATCACTCCATTTTGGATGGTTTGGCGCTGAAATCAAAGCAATCTATGCAATTGTAGCTTCCCTCTCAGTGACAAGTCTGTCACGAGCGAGTGGAGTATCCATAGCATCAGTCATGGGTCGCGCATGCCGAATATCACTGCCGGTATAATTGCGATGATCATCACGGTGACCGACTTTTCGGCCGTGCGCTTTTGCTGTCAGCATTTCCGGCCTTCTAGCTTCGAACGTGGTGACCTATAACCGCGTCCATTACAGAGGATTTGGGCATTTTCCCTCCAAAGCGGTTTAAACCCATCTTTCCCCGGCTTTCTGTTCCTTTCATCCCCCCTTCTTTGTTCTGACAAACAATTTTTTGCCCTTCTATTTTTTGAACATTTCTGACGTACGATGATTCGATCGTCGTCGTCGGGGTCCCTACCTGCACGTGATACACTTTCCCCCTCCTCCCCGTCAACATCTGCGCTCGACCTTTCGTCTTCCACACTCTCATTACTTTCGACTCCTTCGCGCTCTCCTTCTCTACCTGCACTTTCCTCTTCTACTACAGCTTATAACTCATATCCGCCATATCATCCAAGTTTTGTCGCTTCTGCTTCAGAAGGAGCTAACATCAATGATTTGATGCACATAGGTGCTGCCGGACACAACGCAGCTTCGCCGGAAGGCTCAAATAGTAGCTACCAAGGGACGAATGCGATATCATCACACGACGAGGGCAGTGGAAGTGGACACGCGAGCGGGGTATCCTCAGGGATGATGGGGCCAGAGTCTTCGCGGATATCGGAGCTAGTATCAGAGATAGGACCGCGTGGCTATGGGGCTCAACACCCGGCTGAAGATTCCAGGCCCGATTTACCTTTGCAAGAAAGGGATCTGGAACGAGTACCAGGGCAAGCAGAAGGGTCGCATGAACACGTACATGGTCAGGGGCGAGGTACTAGCCACACACATTCGACCTCGTTATCGACCGTCACCGGGTCACCGCCCCATCTACGAGAAGGACCGACGCGTGTCTCGACGGGTGGCGTTTATTCAGGCTCGGGTTTTGGATTGGGTTCAAACTATCCGGTGGAGTCAAGTTATTCGGTTCAACAGCTACACCCTCACTATGGATTCGCGGAGCAACACGTGCGGTCGCAAGCCCCAGTTCACACACACATCCCCTCACAGCGACATCAACATGGTCCTGTCCCTGCTTTACGCTCAACTTCTTCTGGATTTGCAACCCACTCATACAATCAAGTGCAACCACAACCAGTGGCTGAGCCTCACGGACAATCGCGAACCAATGTACCTACTTCCCGTGCTCCACCTGTGCGAACCTCGACTAAGCGGCCTCGTGCGCTAAAGCGTCATCGGCCAGATCCATCAATAAGGGTCGGGATTGGTCCGCCTCAAGGTAACTTGGTCGGGAGCGATACTGAGAGTGACGATGATGAGGTTGAATGGATTGACGATAATGGTGGTGGTGCGAGTGGCACTGGCGTCAATCGAAATGTTGGAGGAAGTGGAGGCAGGTCAGGTCAGGCTGCACCGGGACCACCTGGTGGACGGAAGTGCGTATCCGTTTTTTATTTCAAGTCACATTTGGTGAAGTATGAGCTCATACTAACGATCCTTTTTTTTCTTTCATTCCTTTCTGTATTATTCCCCATGGTGTCTCTGATCATCTCGGACGACAATTTTGATCCGGTAATACTGTTTCCTGTTTCCGGCCGGCATCGGGTATATTTCCTACCGAATACCGGCACTGCCCCCGCCGGGTATTTGCGCGCCCACAACTTCAACCCGCCCCACACTCAACCATAATGCTGCGTCGGCATCATTGCATTGATTGGCGATGTGCACCTGTCGCTACCGGCTTTGTCTTTTCTCTGTACACCGACGCGGTGTCCCACACCAACTGGTGATGTTCCGTAAATGTAATTTTACGTGGATGGGTATTCTTGACTTGGAACTTGCCGACGTGCATGTTGGCGTTGGCCCTCGTCGATCGTCTCGTCGGTAATCCTACTCGCCCCTTTCTCCGTCTTCATCGCTGCGATCGTCAATATGTCGCGATTCGTTCAGGATTGGAGCATGCAGCTATTGCAAACGGCTCAAGGTCCGTCTTTTACCTAATGCCTGTCTGCTGGGCACTCACGAGCCCTTGCTTTCATCAATGTCTACATTTCTACATGTTCACGTGTTTGTCATGGGGTGCAACTGCAATTTCGATTTTTTGGACCTCCGGATCCTCGTGTCAATAACACTATTGACTTTCCTGTCGGTATACGACACGGTGGGCCTTTTCTTTGAATGGATCCTTGCGTCTTCCTGGTGTTCGCGCCCGCATGCTGGATTTATTCATCATTCCCTGACCTGAATGGTCAAACTCAAATCGGACTGCGGCCAATTTTATCCCTGAACAATGACGTTTTCGGCTTCCGCCACTCCGGATGGGACACATCACTTCGTGTTCCCTGTCATTGACTGTGGTTTGTACTTTTGGTCTACCTCCGGTGGACGATAACAGATGAAATGCGACTTCCCGGAGGGTGCGAGCTCGTGTAAGCGTTGCACATCTACTGGGCATCCCTGCATTGTCGAGGCAAAGAAACCCAGGAATACACCCAAGTAAGCCTTGTACGATACATCTCCGATTTTTCGATTCCGTCTCCGAGCACTGCATTGCCGTCATGGTTCCATTTTTGGATATCGGAGCCTAACATATTCCAACCGATTGCAATGCTCAGGTCTGTCAATCTACAATCGGCATGGTGGCAGCCTAGTGGGGCAACCTACAGCTCTCTCGGCGCATTGTGCCAATGTCTGGGCCGCCCCTTTTTTGTCCTTTTTCATCGGGCTCTGACATTCGCTACTTAAGCCCGTCCGTCTTCGCTCTATTTTCTCATTGTCTCCTTTTCTCCACTTATTCCTTGTGCACTGTCGACAGAGATGAGGCGCCCTTCCTCGTCTGATTCTTTGCGTTCCAATGATTCTGATTCTTCCGCCATCTCTTCTGAAACTTTGTCGTCCACATACTCATCACCTCTTCCTCACGTTAGTAAAAGGGAATACCTCCTTGCGCAGATTCGTCACAAGGATCAAATCATTGGGTCTCTATTGAAACAGGTGCGCACCGACGCTCGTCATCTCCGGCACATTCTGACCACCCGTTGATAGCTCCATAACCCATACATGGCGACACCGCTCTCCATTGACCAGTTTAAGCTTGCGATTTCGCCATCTGACAAGGACAATATCCGCGTGGTTGATTGGATGGACCGTTTGCAGGGTAGTGCGCAGCAGAGCGGACAGGCAACCGCTGCGCGAATGGAGATCATTCGCGAGATGCGACGATCCATTCCCGGTGCCGGTGTTGGGGCTGGTACCGATGGCGGTGTCGGTTCGTCAACAACCCATGCCGCCATGGATGATTCGGACGATGCGATCGAGGATGCCGAAGAGGCGACGACGGAGGAAGAAGATGCTGAAAAGGTGCGGAATGCATTGCCGGACGTGACCGTCCCGATTGGGTTGCTCGCGAACCTGTCGTTGGACAAGGAGAATGAAAAGGGAAAGGGGAGAGGTAGGTCTCGGGTGGGTTCGAGTGGGGATGTCATCAAGCCCGAGGAAGACGATGACAATGTGGTATGTGTTTATTAGTGTCGCTTGATTTGTGCGTTGATAGCCATGTCAAGGGTGTTGCGAACAAGGAATATTTCAGGCCAGGTATGTCATCTGTCGTCGCTGTATCGGGACACTTATGAAGTACATGAACTAGGCCCGGCGAATGACCTCAGCATTCGGAAGCATTTGATTGAAAGAAACAGTCCTCCGGATATTTTGCTGCACGGTTTGGTGACCTCGGCAGACGTGGACAAGTTGTTCGACATGTATGGTTTTCTCTATCCTGTTGGGACGCGAGGCTGATATCACGGGGCAGTTTTTGGAACCAGATCAATGCAAGTCCTCATCTTCTTCTTAGCAGAGGCACCTAGACTCATTTCTACTTTCATCTAGCCCTTTATTGGCGTGCTCGACCCAAAGCTCCATACTGCGACGTCGATATTCCAGCGCTGTCCGTTCCTTTTTACCGTTAGTGCGTATAAATATTTTTGTCCACCATGCGTTGTCTGAGGCTCGTTCAGTATGCGCCATCTCATCGCGGTACTACGGTGAAAAATCCGAGGTATATCCTGTTGCAATGCATTTCGCAAAGCACTCTGCAGCAAATGCGCTCATCGACGGATGGAAGTCTGTCGAGTTGTGCCAGGCGTATATCCTCATGAGTATCTATGCGGTCCCTGCGCGACGATGGGAAGAGGACCGAAGTTGGTTGTACACGGGACTTGCTATCAGGTGAGCCGTTTCGGGCCTTTTATTATTTCCCGACGTTGATGACCTTCAAGGATCGCTACTGATTTGAACCTCCATCAAGTGTCAATGACACAGCCACAGACAGAACGACAGGAACGTGAAATGCTCAACCGAACGCGTGTTTGGATGATTTGTTTCAACTTGGATCGGTCGACTGCAACACAATTTGGGAAACCAAGTACGATCAAGGAAGATTATATCACGCGGAACTCGGGGGATTGGTACAGACGGTCTCAGTACAAGGACAAGTATGACATTCATCTGTGCGCGTATTCGCAACTGTTGCGTATCGTGGGTCGGTTTCACGAAGAGATTTTTTCGGATACGAATTCGCTGACGGGGTTGAACAAGGTGGGTCTCCGTTTTTTTGTTCGCGAACTCTTGCTGATAAGTCTTTCCAAAGTCGCTCAACTTTCGCTTGGTGACGCTCCAACACGATGCACAACTGACCGCTTACTTTGAGGAGTGGAAAGGACGCTTTAATTCCGAGTCGGATCCCAACGGTCTGTTACATTTGTCTGCGCTTTGCGTTTTTTGTCTTGACCCCCTTGATGCAGATCCTGGATGTCGATTCCGCTGTACATTACTTCCATTGTGAGTAGTCTCGTATGTGTTACTTTGTATTCGGCTGAATCCAGTGTAGCCTTGTCAACTACTCGCGTCTCGTGATGTATTCGTTTGGCTTTCAGCATGCGTTCCAGCGTGGCATCGAAGCGAGCGACGATGTGTTTCTTACAAAGGTGCTTACTTGGGTTTTGTGATCCAGGTTTAAATTGACATCTTTTCGACAGTGCTTTGAAGCTGCGACTGCTGTCATCAAGCATATGAACAACGTGCTTGCGCCCAGCGGTCTCATGCGATCGTCTCCAGATGGTAAGGCTTGTTCTTTGACGCTCGTCGGTTGCTCATCCCAACGAACAGGTCACTTTATATTTGCTTCATTTGCGTCTGCTTTTTTGCTCAAGGTTTGTTCCTTTCTGTTTTGCGACGTGATTGCACTGAAGTATGAAACAGCTCCTTCGACCCGAATTTGTGCACATTCTTACGCGTGAAATGGAAGACGAGATATTCGACTCGATTGGTCGACTGATCAAGACGTTTCAAGACGTAGCCATTGATGAGCGACACACGCCACGTCTGTATGCACGTTTCCTATCGGGTCTGCTTATGAAACATCGGAAGGGCGGGAGTTCGATCGGTGGGCGTTTGCAGCCACATCCGCCGGCGAGCGAATTAGCGCTCCCCCGGCAACCACAGGGTGGATCACATAATTCGTCCGGTGCGGTCGGGTACGGAACGCATGCGGCGATGCAGACGCAACAGGGATCTGAGCCTCGGCAGGATGGGAATGCGATGCAACTCAAGATGACCCAGGTGCCGCCGTCCTATATAGGCATGACGTCGAACGACGCGAGTATGGATGATGTGATGGGTGATACGGGGACGTTAGCGACGATGCACGCGCTCAATGAGGTGTGGTGGGGAAACATGATGATGCCTGGGTACGTTTCTCGAGCGGGATTATTCACGCAGGCGCTGACGGTGGTTTTTACAGATTTTCGTGGCCGGATGGGCCGTTGATGAGTGGGCCGGGGGATGGAAGGGCAGGCGGGTTGGGTGGCTTTGGGTATGGGGGATTCCAGAATCAGGGGGGCGAGGTTCAGCTTGCGATGTAGCCTTTCTTGATGTGCGATGAATGCTGTTCTGGACGATTTATCATCGTATGGATGCATTTTAAATATATGCACTACGGGGTAAATTAGTAGAACTAGAGATCTACGAGTAGTGACTAGTACCAGTACTAGTACTAGTGATATATATAGCATGTGGACCGGGCTGGCCACCGGTAGTACGACGGTTTGAGGCAGCCGGAAGTAACTTATGTCAATGTAATACAACTCGGTGAGTACCAGTGTTGGTTGCACGTCGAACAGTGGTTACGTTAAAACTTCCCAGTCGTGCTTTCGAACCCCAAGTACTTTCTCTGACACTGACACTGCGCTGCAGTGCGCACGCTCTCAGTGGTTCCATCCCTCTACTATGATTTGGATCGGATTTGAATCGGCAATTGGTGCAAGCAACTATTGAAGTCAAAATTTTAGGTCTTGAGCCATAGTACAGCTGAGTTTTTGTGGTTCGTAGATCAGCTACTCATGGTTACTCGTGGTTTTTTTTTTGGGGGGGGGGGGAGGTAAATTTGAACAATATCCACGAGCTGTATACAGCTTAAGCGCGTAGTAGGTGAGAAAAACGCAATATTTTGAGTTAGGATCAAGTTAGGATCTAGCTATTCTCTATATTGATCAGACGATTTACTATCATATACTTGATCAGGACCATCTCACTAACGTCCGCCAAGTTCTCAACTCTACTAGTATAATGGACACCGACGAAATACACGGCTACCCCAAAGGACCGCGAAACACGGTGAACAGACTGAAGAACCGAGGTGAGATCTTCTGATCAGCCAATCCAGCTCACCAGATAAATTTTGACGACAGCGACGTACGACTACGAGACCGTGCATGCTATCGTCAATGCCGCCTCTGTCGTACACGTCTCCTTCCTTCCTCCATCACCTTCTGGCTCTTATGCTGACCCTTACCAATGTATGCCAATCATACTACCCATGATTGGCAAGATTGGCGTCTACCCCAAGAGTACTGACGATGCCCCGGCATGCTATCTGCATGGTGAGCACGCCGTACATTCCGCTGCATGTCGCACACTTGAACACGCACCAGGTCACATATCCAGTCGCCTCATGAAGATCTCACCAGCCTGCGCAGGCGAATCGGACGGGCTCTCCGTATGCATCGCAGCGACCCATGTCGACGGCCTCGTACTGGCTCTCAGCCCTTTTTCGCATAGTTACAACTATCGTTCAGCGGTCCTCCAGGGCACCGCCACTGTCGTCTCAAACGACGACGAGAAGCTCTGGGCAATGGCCCTTATTACTAATGGTGTCCTGCCTCAACGCTGGGAAACTGCCCGGAACCCACCTACAAGTACAGAGATGCAGAGCACGCGGATCCTTAAAGTCCGCATTTTGACCGCAAGCGCCAAAATAAGAGCGGATGAATCCCACGATGAGCGGTCGGATGTACAGGACGCGGAACTTGTTAAAAGGGTGTGGACAGGCGTAGTGCCGGTATGTGTTCGGTATCTTTAGATGTGCTTTGAATAAACGCGCGTCTGTGTTTAGGTATATGAGGGTTTCGGGGAACCCATACCGAGCACATACAATGGTGTATCGACCATACCAGCTGATATTCGGGAGTATCTGCGGCGAGAAAATGTGAAGAGGAAGAACGATGCCATCCGTGCTGCAAAGGGTGGTGATGATACTATCGTTGGAGTCTCGTAGAGTAGGCACAATGGCAACTTATCGGTCCCCTATTCGAACTGGTCCATTCGATTTTTATCCAATGACAAGAACAAGCCTGCAGAAACATAAACTGATCAAGTCTAATTTTAGGGGTTAACAAGAGACATGTACCTTATAATAAGGGTGTTTGTGTGCATTCAGTCGTCGTGGTAAGTTTATCGCGGTTGTCCAGCGCAAAGTCTTCCGACTCCACGACATCGTGGGCATCCCGCAAAAGTTCTTTCAGTCTCCTCTTAAAACTGCCCTTGAAACTCTATTATATTCACGACGACTTGGACGTCCGTCCTCAGTTGGATTCGTCCTCAAATCCACTCTCATACCAACATCCTAATCTGAATCACTACGACCCGGGTGATCAAGAAGATACCGATTAAGCATCTCACTAAACGGGCTCATTCGGCTCTTACGGGGTCCGCTAATGAACATGCTTCTTCAATTTCCGTGTACGGCCGTCAACTTGTCCCGCTTTCTATGTTATGAGCGCTTTGAAGATGCACACCAACGACGCACACACCTATCCAAAGGACCGAAAAATATCGTGAGCAGATATAAGAATCAAGGTAAAATCTCCAGATTAGCCAGCTAAATACTAGATACGCTCTGACGATAGCGGTGTACGACGACTATGGCACCGTATCGTCAACGCTGCGTCTGTGATGTATTTCTTTTTCCTTCCACCTTCACTCTCTGGGGCCTATGGTACCCCTACGAGCGTATTCTAATCATGCTACCCATGATTGGCAAGATGGGCGTTTGTCCCGAGAGTCTTGATGATGATGCCGTAGACCCGTAGTATGCTATCTACACAGTGAACACATTGGACATCCCCAACCTTGCAAACCTGGTCCTGAACATGTCTTGGCCATGGATCCAGCCGTCTTATGAAGCTCCCACCCGCCTCCGCAACCGAATCGGATGGGTTCTCCACATGCATCGTGGCGACCCACGTCGACAGCCTCGGTCTAGCTCTCAGCCTCCTTTCCCACAACTACAACCATCCTTCGGCGGTCCTCCAGGGAATCACTACTGTCGTCTCGGACGACAACTCAACGAGAAGCTCTGGGCGCGATGGCCCCTTCTCACCAACGGTGCCACAACGGTGGGAATCCACTCGGAATCCGCCTGCAGATGCAGAGATGGAAACCACACAGATTCTCACAGTCCGCATTTTGACCGCGATCGCCAAGATAAGAGCGGATGAATCCCATGATGAGCGGTCGGATGTACAGGACGTGGAACTCGTCCAAAGGGTGTGGATAGGCGTAGTGCAGGTATGTATCGGGTACCTCTAGATTTTCTTTGGGCAAACGCGCATCTGTGTTTAGGTATACGAGGGGTTCGGCGAGCCTGTGCTGAGCATATACAATAGTCTACCGACCATACGAGATGGGATTCGGGAGTATTTGCGTTATGAAAATGTGAAGAGGAAGAACGATGCCATTTGTGGTGCAAGGGGTGGCGTCTACACTTATTAATGGTATGGGTATCAGATGACTTACTCAGTCTCGCTGGTCCTCCCCTCCATTGGTATCACCCCACCAATTTCGCTGAAATGTATTTGCTTGCATTTTTGCTGGGCCAGGAGAACATAACTCTCGTATTATATATGCGACTCGGCATGCTGCAATCAGGGACACTCTTCTAGTAGCGTCGAGATGAAACTTACACTCCACGATCGGACGTCCGGCGAGGTGCACTCAAATTGAAACATCCATCATTTCCATTTCTTACGGCGCCATCTCCTCTGAAATTTGTTCATGATTGAATTGATCGTCATGTTTATCTCCTACTGGTCCCAGCTCAGGTATTATGCTATCCATGACGATGTCTAGACCAGAATGAAACATGAGCTTAATGAATGGCAAATTGGGGAAACGTAACCCATGCCTGGCAAGGTGGTGATAAGCATTTGTTGGATGCTTGTTGAGAATCTTGGTTTTCTTATTCATATTTCATATTACATAACCAAGATTCTAGGCCAGTCACATGACAAGTCACCTGATTGCATGATACATTTACATACTTGTGTACATAATCAGAGACTAGACCTGCTGACATATTCACTTACATATGTACAGGGTCTAGACCACTTAGTCATCACACGTGACTTCGGGGCCTTTCCGCTATTCATTATTGCATCATATTGCTTCAGATGACATAATAGATCAGAGCGACTTATGCCATTGGATGTCTTTATAGACTCCGAATAAGTCTTTTACGCTATTGGTTCTTACTATAGATACTGTAGCTCCTTTTACGCTATTGGTTGATATTCTTATATCACATAGCTACTTTCAAGGGTACAGCCACTGCTGTAGACGTATATAAGGACAGCCCTTCTGGCCATCCTTTCCCCTTTTTTATAGAGTTTTATACAGTGCTTTCTCACTGTGAGCCACTACCTCTTGAGCTGTTCCACACTCCACCCAACTACACTACCTTTGACTCTCTAATTGGAGGCTCGTTATACTCTTGATTACTACCTCAGGATTTCCACCTGAAGTGTGAGTATTCCCACACTTTGTAATCCCTTAACCTGCCACATTCGGGTTGATTCCCGAAAATGCTCATCCGCCATTAGCCACAATGTCTATGTCTATGCCAATACTTATCATGGACATTCAAAAAATGTACATGGCCCATCTCTCGCTGACCATGTATTCTCTTCACTATAATTCACCTCGTCCATTGCCAAAATCCGGTCACATGTGGACAGTGACATGTCTTTTTGCAGTTGATTACTGTGACAACGGACGGTCTGTTCACAGTCCATGCAGGTGTCACAGTCAGGATGACATATTGCTGATAGGCCTCCATGGCTGCACTTCACAATATGACTTGTCCTGATCTAACGCATTTGCCATGCATCATTATTATGCATGATATGAAAACTCTGACGATCATTCAATTCCAATCTGCTACTTGTATACGGCCCCTCAACATTTCAATGATGACGTCACTGCCCAGATACTTCGACATGAACTCTGTGCCTACGTGTTGATTCAAGTTTGAATGGTCACTACTTATTCTCCAATGTAAACCTCACCATTTTCAATGCCAATGGCGAGGTAGTGAGTGAAACTTTATGCAGTGAGTCATTTCACTTTCATCTCTGGATGTTTCTGTGCAAATTCTACAACAGACGGTTGTTACAATCCAGGTTAGCACCCGGAATATTCATTTTCTTTCACCATCTCGTCACTCAACCTTCTGCCTTGCATTCGGAGGAAGAATGTAGATGCCTAGGACAAGGGATCTACCCATCATACTCGCTTACACGCCCCACCCGCCTTATGAACACCTTGACAAACACTTGTTGAGTCACACTTGTTGAGTCACGCTCACTCACTTGTTGAGTCACGCTACCCCTGTTGAGTCACCCTCAACCTTTCCTCTCTTTACGGACACTTCCCTTCTCGTCATCATATCTCCCGATGATGACTCACATCTCCCGATCCCATCTAGATTACCTGCATGGCCTTACACAGCATGAGCAGCTCCCACTGCCCTACGCAGCCCGCATAGCATGTGTCACCATGCTGCACGCATCATCTTACGCAGCACGCATTGCCCTACACAGCATATATACTGTAGCTTACGCATTGCTCTACGCAGCACATACTGTGGTTACTGCCTTACGCAGCATCCCAGCCTAGTATAAGTAGTCTACCCTCTCCACTGGCATTTCCCCAGCCAGTTCTACGCACTTGGATGTACTTCTCTCCTCTAGTACTTTCCTATGCAATGTCTGGTCTCCCAAAGT
>JBBPLF010000990.1:0-13014 GCA_038089615.1 Aureoboletus auriporus
GCAAGGAATAGTGCGATGTTCTTAGGCGCACGAACTAAACATCTGGAAGGATATGATCTACTATAACGCACCTGGCCTATCCTATACTTGATCATCTCTCGGAGTGATTGCCATTCTGTGCTACCGAAGGGTTCAGGTTGGACCGTTGGGACACTTGGAGGGCTCACTTTGGTTCAAGAGTGTCAGTGGACGCGATATGCTCCAGGACCAACTGATACTCTGTTCGTGACGTATGAGTCTGGCGCACAGTAAAGCGTGTCTGGTATACCTGGATGCCACTCAAAACTTTCTGAAGGGTCATATGAGCATTTGCCGGTGGTCGTGGCCGTGGATGTCATGGTGGTTCTGGAACAACAACTTTGGCAAATATTGCTACCTCCGAATCTCCGTGCTTACTTACTACACTTAACCGACTCACCGCTTGCTCACTTGGCATCGGTACTTGTCAACGTACGAAATTTGGATAAACGAGGGTCGATATTCGAGATTGTGCAATTCATCCCGATCGTGGACCCACTCGCGGTCCCATGGCCATCATGGTATACGTCCCAATTCACCCACTGCTCGAGTTGTTCATGCACTGTCTCCTCACCCGAAGAATAGAGGGCTCTATACTTGTATCTTGCCATGTACTTATATTAAGTTGGTTGCATACCTGTAACACATGTGTAGAGGAAACACGGAATCCGTCGGACCCCGGTGTCGGACATGGCCGAGACTTGGTGGTGACATCGCCTGTCAATATTTCCATGAGCCGGTCTGACGCGTGCAAGCCAGCGAGTTCTTCAAGTTCAGCATTCCCGACCAGTAAGCAGCTCATCCATTCCTAACGTGCCAGGGTGCCCACTATTCATCTGGAGACTGGAGTACCTCAAGTTGCAGAATTATCGACGAATTATTTATTGCAGGAGGCGGGTCGGCAAGTAAGTCTCATGAACGCCCTCAGGCTCGTTATAACACTGGTATTGACAGTCGATGTCACGACTAATTAGATCCGTGACCGGACATCCGTAGGCTACTTGGCGAATTTGAATGTCGCGTCAAGCTGTGTGCCAGTGCTAGTCAGCCTTCCGTTATCCATAAGTATGTGCTCAACATTAAATGTTGACGATCTTGTCAGACCCATTTTAAACGCCTACCGAATTTATGAGACCTCCTGCACCGGAAGAGTTCACGATGTCTCCCATGGGTATGTTTTCGGGATCACCTAGCAATGTCGGGAGCAAGCGAACAGACAACAAGAGGCGCCTTAAACTCCTCCGATCTTATGCGCCAGACTGGTACGCGAGCTGAACAGGAACTTCGAATAGCACGGTGCTGATCCATACTCAAAAGGCTTCTAACGATACTTTTGGCGTGAGTCCCTTGTTCGTCGGGAACCTCTTCGAATGTTCAAGTTTGATGCAGAGGCGCGTTCTTTGCTTTGAACCCTGTCCATGGATTCAGAAGAGAATTCTCCGTCAATGATGAATCGTATGTCGCCATCCAGCTGGTGAATCTAATAGTTTTACTGACCACATACCCCTCAGAATTCGTTTCCCGTAAGCAAGGCTTATCACATCACTCATTCTCGCCCTGACATTTGATGAAGCCATACCGTCAATGAACGTGTCCCAGTGAGTGCCGTTTCTACATTAGCGTCTTTATTCCTCAGAATCTTTCGATTTGCCCAGGATGACGCCCTGTATTTGATCGCCATTGTGGCTCCTCTGGTCATCCAACTTGGTGTCAACTTGCTTACTGTCCGATCCTTCTGGGACTATCACAACAGCGCCCTTGGCTGTTCGTCATTCCTTTTTCTTCATAAATACACCATTCAAATGACGTATTGCAGTGATTCTCGGCCTGGCTCTCACTGGTGCCATCACACAATTCACCAAAATCACCGTCGGTCGTCCCCGTCCCGGTTTGACCTAATCATTGTTCCTGTTATCAACCATTGAGGTTCTATATAATTTCTAGACCTCCTTTCTCGTTGCATCCCAATCTCTGGATCTCAAGATCCAACCTACGGACTTTCCACCGATGCTATCTGTACTCAGACGGATCAATCGATTATGCGCGATGGATGGCGTAGCTTCCCTAGTGGCCACTCGAGTCGTGAGTCTACCAATCAAGTCAGCTCTCATAAAGGTTGAATAAATATCAAACTAGTGTCTTTTGCGGGTCTTGCATTCCTTTCTTTCTATCTCGCGGGCAAGATGCATTTATTCGATACTAGGGGCCATACGGTAAGTATGCCTATATTCCCAGCGAACGCCCATCCACTAAAATGATCTATCAGTACAAGGCCTGGATATCCTTAACCCCGTTGGCTGGTGCAAGCCTTGTAGCGATCTCACGCACAATGGATTACAGACGTAAGCTTTTTCTGCATTCTGATGGTTCGTGATTAACAACAACGACATTATTTGCATATAGATCACTGGCAAGACGTTCTCACTGGTTCTGTCTTGGGGTTTGTTATTGCATACTTTGCCTACCGACAATACTTCCATCCACTCAACTCTGCCATGTCGCATCAGCCTTATTCCCCTCGTGTTCCACGCGACGAGCCTGGCCTCCCTACAACGATGCAGGACGCCCAGGATGATGACCAACAGGCAGAGCTAATGGATGGCGGTTTACCTAGGGAGTGATGGCCATATAGTGAGAAGGCGAGAGTCATACGAGCAATGCACGTCGTTTGACATGCGTTCATACCCGATAACGCATTTCATCCGGACGATATTTTACATATATTCCGTGACACTTGGACTTGTGTGGACACCCTTGTATGTAAATGCTCTGCAGCGTCCTTCAAGTTATTTGATGGCAATTTGATAGTGTCAGTAAATCCGAAGTCGGATCGGAGAACCACGCCGAAGACCTTATGTGATCAATCGATCAGATTCGATCAATCGTCTTCCGAGTTGCTTTTCCTTCGCGCCTTCAAATCTTAGTTTCAACCTCACCCAATCTCCTTCTCTTATGTCCGGACGGGTGATAAACTTTGGTGCAGGACCTTCTGTTCTCCCAGAGGAAGTCCTCACGGAAACCTGCCAAGGCCTGTTCAACTTCGAAAACACTGGCATTGGTATCGCAGAGGTATCGCACCGTTCAGCAGAATTCGATAGATTCATCAGGGAGGCCGCGGAGAACGCACAAATACTGCTTAACCTCCCTGAGGGCTACAAGGTTCTCTTTGCACAGGGAGGAGGATCCGCCCAGCTTTCTGCGGTGGTATTCAACATGCTCGAGAGGTATCGAAGTCGCGGCGGTGCGGATCAAAAGCCCGCCATGGACTATCTCGTCACTGGTACCTGGAGTGATAAGGCGATGAAAGAAGCGAAGAGGCTCGATGTAGGAAACGTCAACATTGTCGTCAACGCGCAGACCACTTCCGAGGACGGCAAGAAGACCTTTGATCATATCCCCGATCGCGACACTTACACAAACAGTTTCTCTCAAGATCCAGCTCTCATCTACTATTGTGCCAACGAGACTATCGACGGCATCGAATTCGACTATGATCTCCAAAGCCCAACTTCATTCCCGTTCGACAGCCTCCCTGAAGGCGCTCCCCTTGTTGCAGACTATTCCTCCTCGTTCATGTCACGACCTATCCCTTGTATCGAAAAGCACGCTGTCATTTATGCCGGCGCGCAGAAGAACATCGGACCTGCGGGAGTGGCGATCATCATCGTTAGAGACGAGTGGGCAAACGTGGTGGAGGGCAACATTCCACTGCCACGATCTTTGTCATACAAGGCACTGGTGGACACTCACAGCTTGCCTAACACCCCTCCAGTCCTATCGATATACATCACAGGTCTGGTGCTTCGGCGGATGTTGAAGGTGGGGGAGGAGAACGGACTGCCTAGGGGGAAGACACTCGAGTATTACAGAGAATGCACTACCAGAAAATCCTCGAAGTTGTATGCGGCCCTGAAGGAAGGCGAAGCTCGAGGGGTGTTCAAAGGCAAAGTGCTAGAGGGTTCAGGCAGCAAGATGAATGTCGTGTTCGACGTGGTCGGGGGAGAGAATAAGTTGAAAGAGTTTGTGTCTGGCGCAGAGCAGAGAGGAATGAAAGGGGTCAAAGGCCACCGGTAAGTTCTTTTTCCCCTTCTGTCATATCGGTCCGTTAAGTGGTAATAAAATGAACTCTGTAGGAGCGTTGGAGGCGTCCGCGTTTCGCTCTACAACGCGGTAACCGAGGATCAGGTGGATAGACTAATTCAGTATATGAATGAATTTGCTTGAGATGATGGTGTAGGACAATAATTCAACTCATCGACTACGGTTATGAATTCAATCCATCTTGCGATCAATTGAAATATATTATTCTGTTCAGCGTCAACAAGTCACTTTGCCGG
Organism: Aureoboletus auriporus; assembly: GCA_038089615.1. Lineage (NCBI taxonomy): Eukaryota > Fungi > Basidiomycota > Agaricomycetes > Boletales > Boletaceae > Aureoboletus > Aureoboletus auriporus. The sequence continues at coordinate 4,356 of JBBPLF010000990.1, forward strand.
AGTGGTTAACGGGATCGCCTGCTAATCAGCAAAGCGGTTGGGCTTTGCCCGCGAGTGTTCGAATCGCTCAGGTGACGCTTTTTTGCATCTTGTGAGCTTATCATGGAGGATAATCTTACTAGTAGGCTCCACTGGCAGCTTCATCGTATTTCGTGAGTTTCCCCCCGGCGCATCTCTCCTACTAGTAGCGGCCACTGCTCTGAATCCACATTTTGGTCACTTCTTTCGCCCACCTCCACCGACAGCTACTAGTATACAGTAGTTCACCTAAATTTTAATCTGTCTTACTCGAGGCTTGCCGGGCCCGCTGGCTATGGTAGCTGGCAGGGCCTGATGAGAGATTTTGCAGGCTGGAAACCTCACACCTTTAATAATTATCCTCCAACAGTCTTTTATATATATATATCCATATTATTGTCCTGTTGGGGTTGTTACCCTATGTAGGACATAACATAGTGTTGAGTAGCGAATGTTGGTAGTGAAAGTCTGGCTATACTGTATCAGAAACATGATGGTGGCAAAGGAGCTAAAGTGGGCAGGTCAGGCACTAATAGGATGGGAAGGCACGATCAGCAACTAAGTGAGGAGGAAGGGGAAGCAAGGGTAAATAGATAGGTAGGTAGGAAAGAGGAAGAGGGAGTAGCTGGGTGACCGGGGTAGCCTGCTGGATCCTAAGGCGTGGCTGGGAAAATAGCCTAAGTAGTCCTAGAGTGGCACGAGGGGGGTGGGGGGTGTGGGTCGGGGTTGATTGTGATCTGCTTGTTTTTGCAGGCAGATGAGGGTTTATGTGGGGGTATGTGAACACTGGGGTGGGTGGAAATGGGGTCAGGGGGCGATCCACATGGGGTGGACGACGTTGACAGTTAGTGCGATTGAGATGGTGCAGAGGTCCGTGTTGAAGAGAATCTTCGAGACGCAAAGGTCTCCATCTGAGTTGAAGCCCAGATGAACTGGGGGGCCGTTTTTGAATTGGATCATTGCTGTCTGTTGGACGTCGTCTGGTTCAGCATGAGAGTAAATGGGTACCATCCCCGGGTCTATATGAGCTAGAAAAGCAGGGCAGTCCGGGTGGTTCAGTGCAGCCTGAATCCACTTGTGTTCAGGATGAGCAGTGTGGGGGATGGCATCAGGTTGGGATGATGTGGTTGAGGGGGAGGGGGAGGGGGGTGGGGGGATAGCTGGGACTACTGTGGGAGCGGTCCTGGGGGAGGTGGGAGGGGAGAATGCACCTATGGCATGCTTTAGTTCCTGTAGTTCAGATCGGAGTCCGGCTAATTCCTTTCGGAGTCCAGCTATTTCCGCTGCATGGGTGTGGGTGCATACAGAGGCAGGGAAGGGCTGTGTGTTGGTTGGCTGGGGAGGAGGCAGGGCAGCTGCATTGGGCCTTGGGGGTTGGGTGGTGAGCTGGGCACGCAGGTGCACCAGCATGTTGTTTTGATATAGGCGGACCAGTGGCAGTAGTACTTTGCCATTCTCGCGGTCTAGGGCCTCGGGGGAGAGGTGAGCTTTGAATGAGTGAAATAGTGAGACAGCCCAATGGATGGCCTTTGTGGTGTCCTTGTCACAGTGAGTGGGGAAGGTGGGTACATTGAATGTTTTCCCCTTGTTGGGGCCTCCTCTGGTGGTCCAGGACCAGGAGGGGGGTGTGCAGTGAAGTGGCGGAGGACAGCCTTTGGGAAGGCAGGGGGAGAGTAGCGGGCAACAAATGTGCCCTTCGGGAAGCTGTGGAATCTTTTCCCGATTGCAGAGAGGGGAAGGGAGCACGGGTGGTCTGCAGGGCAGACATGCTTGGATGGGGATGGGGGTTTTCCCACGGGGGGATGTTGGTGGTTCTGGTTCAAGGGCATTTTGGAGACCAGATATTGCATAGGAAAGTACTAGAGGAGAGAAGTACATTCAAGTGCATAGAACTGGCTGGGGAAATGCCAGTGAAGAGAGTAGACTACTTATACTGGGCTGGGAGGCTGCATAAGGCAGTAGCTGCAGTAGGTGCTGCGTAAAGCAATGTGTAAGCTATGTGTGTTGCGCAGGGCAATGTGTGCTGCGCGAGGTGATGCGTGCTGCACAGTGATACATGCTGCGCGTGCTGCGTAAGGCAGTGTAGGTGGTCTAGATGTGTAAGGGGTGCGAGTCATCATGGGATGATGAGGAGGGGAAGGTTCGTTAAGTAAGGAATGGTAAGGTGTGACTCAACAAGTGTAGCATGACTCAACAAGTGAGTCGAGAAGGTGAAGAGAGCTATTAAAGAAGGTAAGTGAATGAATGATTGTGGAGGTAGACCCTTGTCCTAGGCGTCTACATTCTTCCTCTGCAATGAGGCATAAGAAGGTGAAGGAAAATGGGAAAGAAAATGAATTGTCCGGGCGCTGACCAAGATTGTAACATTGCTAATGTCTTTGCTGAACGAGTAGGGGACGAACTCCCCCCCCCCTCGATCTTTTGACCATAGGATAGACCTCAATGAGGCCTTTGTTTCAAAAGTAGCCAAGATATACCCTCTCAACCCCAAGGAAAAAGACACTTGCAAGAATTTCATTGATGAACACTTGAAATCCAGGAAAATTGTACCCTCCAAATCCCCACAAGCATCCCCATTCTTCTTCATACCCAAGAAGAATGGATCTATCCAACCTTGTCAGGACTATTGCCACTTAAACTCCCACATGGTCAAAAATGCCTACCCACTTCCCCTCATCTTGGATCTTGTCGACAAACTTAAAGAGTCCTCCATTTTCACCAAAATGGACATCTGATGGGGATACAACAATGTTCTCATCAAACCACAAGACAGATGGAAAGTGGCATTCATGACTCCTATGGGATTGTTTGAACCAACAGTAATGTTCTTTGGACTATGCAACTCCCTTGTGACCTTCCAAGCCCTAATGGACCATACATTCACTGACCTCTTAGTGGAAGGTTGGCTAGTTATCTACATGGATGACACTCTCATCCATTCTGATGACCCTGTGGTATACAAAGAACAAACACATTGAGTCCTCCAGAGACTCAGAGAACACTAACTGTCATTGAAACTGAAGAAGTAGAATACCTTGGAATGATTATCTGAGCAGGCTGGGTCCAGATGGACCCAGTCAAACTGTCTGCCATTCATGAATGGCAACCCCCATATCCATGAAAGCAATCTGGTCATTCATTGGATTCTGCAACTTCTACTGGAAGTTCATTCCGAACTTTTCTATGAAAGCATAACCTCTACATGACCTGACCAAGAAAGGAGCCAAATGGGAATGGATCCCAGAATGTGACTCTGCTTTCCTCTCCATAAAGGAAGCCTTTATCAGGGAACTGGTCCTCCAAATGCCTGATGTCACTAAATCCTTCACTGTCATGACTGACACTTCTCTAATTGCCATGGTGCAGTCCTTGTTACAATTTTCCCTTACAGCCCGTCCTTCCCTTATGTCTATGGACTCATCATTTCCCCTTGTCGCTTCGCCAGATACTTATCTTCTTCTCCTTGTTAGTTCCCTTCACCTTTTTGCTGCCACTTGTTGAGTCATGCTCTAACTTGTTGAGTCACACTTTGCTTCTCCTTACATAAACAGACCAATCTCTCCTCCTCATCATTCTTCTTATATGATGACTCGTGTTCCCTTACTCATCCTAACATAGTCCATACTGCGCACATAGCCTTATGTAGTATGCAGTTACAGAGCCTCTACTGCGCACACTGGATTGTGCAGTACCATACATCGTATAAGTAGCTACCTGGCCTCGCCTGTATTCCCAAGCTAGTTCTATGCAATCCAGCATTGTTACTTAGCACTTCCATGAGCCCCAAGTGTGCGCATTGGGTAGTGAGACTCTTATCCTCTTTGCTTCGCCCACAACAAGTCTTCAAACTACTTTGAGTGTTCGCTGTGCTACGTTCCGATGCCCAGCGTTAACAAAAGAACTAGCTCTTCAACCTCATCTCTGTCTCTTGACAGAAAGATACACCCACCATTTCTGGACAAGGATCACAACAAGGACGGACCATACGTCCCCCTTCTGAATCCTCGGACGACACCCAAACACTGTCTGCACTCTTCGCCCTTCCAGCACCAATCACTGAGGACTGGAGGATCCAAGATGCTCTGTCCACTCACTCTAGACAACCACCACCCCCACCACCCAAAGACCCAAATCCTGACATAGAAATATCAGATCACGGAAACAAAGATGTCAAATTGAAAGCCGGACTCCCAGCAGATTTCTCTGGAGATCTGAAGGACGCTATACATTGGAAGATGGCCATGACCGCCTACTTCAATATGAACCAAAAGTTCTACAACGAGAATGCCAAGGTCTTAACCGCCCTCACAAAAATGAGCAAGGGTCGAGGAAGTGCCTTCTCTGAATCCATCTATGTGCAACTTGCCAATAACACTGTAAAGGATCTTACCTTTGCCAAGCTCATGGAACTATTTGAGAAGACCTTCTTCCCCTTCAATTACAAGAACCAAGCCAGGGACCAGTTAGACAAATTAACACAACAAGGGAAGAGTGATACCAGATACACCAATTATATCACTGCCTTCCAGGCTGCAGAAGCCATTGCGGGAATAGACGATGAACTAACCAAGATAAACTACCTCATGAAAGGATTGGACCCCGACATCTCCACAAAGATCCTCTCCATTAACCCTATCCCTGACAAACTCTCGGAATGGCTCAGACTTTCTGGAGTATTTCACACTCAGAATAAAAGGATTGAGGATCTATGGAAGGGATGAAAAGTAGACTTTCAGACCAAGGGAAGACCTACTAGAGACCCCAACACTATGGATGTAGATGTCGTCCACATCAACTTCACCAGACTTTCACCAGTAGAGAAGGCTGAACACATGAAAAACAACAAGTGTTTCAGATGCCACTGGGTAGAATGCCATCCTAAGAACCACACCCGAGACCAACGTCCAGAAGGACAAGGAAAGAGCAACAACTGGGCCCCTCCTCGCCTGCAGAGGAACCCTGCTAGGAACGAGCAAGTCTGAAAGACTAAGTTCGAAAAATACCAAGATACCCTTAAGGAGAGGGGTGTTACTGAGGAGGAACTCGTACGCACACTCGACATCCTCTATGACATTGACAAGCTGGAAACCGTTGCCACAACCTGGGTCGAAGAAGAAGAAATCCCAAAGAAGGATTTTTAGACAGGAGGAAAGGGTTGACGCTCTCCAATCCTGAAGTAATAGCACCAGTATTCTTGTCTGATCCAAACAGTGAATCTATGTGAATCCCTATTTTACTGTTCGAACAAGAAAATGATCAAATCGTTGACATATTTGCCCTCATCGACTGCGGAGCATGATCTAGTGAAGAAGAAAGGATACAAGCAAATCCAATTGGATAAACCCAAAAAGGCACAGAATGCAGATGGATCCCCGAACACTGGATGAATCATTCGCCACAAAGTTGTCCTTAACATTCGGATTGGGGAAGTGAATGAGAAGAGAGAATTCTTCGTCATTAATTGCGGAAAAGAAAACCTGATCCTTGGAATAATGTGGCTCCAAGAAACCAACCCCTCAATAAATTGGACCACAGGAGAAGTCACTCTCCCAGATAAACCAAAAACCCCATGACACGATTCCCCGAAGGCAATATGCCAAAGATATCTAGTCCAATATCTGGAATTGGATTCAGACAAAAAGATAGCTAAGTTGTGGAGGAAAAGGATTGACAAAAGGATAGAAACCCTCATCAGAAAGACCACTCTCACCACCGAACTCACAGCTCAAGAAAAACCCAAAGAAGAAACACTCCCACCAGAATACAAGGACTTTGCTGACGTCTTCGCCGAACGAGAAGGAGATGAGTTACCACCCTCTTGACCATTTGACCATGGAGTGGACCTTGACACAACCTTCGTACCCAAGGTAGCCAAGGTGTACCCTTTGAACCCAAAAGAGAAAGAAGCCTGTAAAGATTTCATCGATGAACATCTGAAATCTGGGAAAATAGTTCCATCAAAATTCCCACAAGCATCCCCTTTCTTCTTCGTACCAAAGAAAGATGGATCAGTATGTCCCTGTCAGGACTATCGATACCTCAACTCCCACACCATCAAAAACACCTACCCACTCCCACTCATCTCCAATCTTATCGACCAACTCAAGAGATCATCCATTTTTACCAAAATGGACATCTGATGGGGATATAACAATGTCCTCATCAAACCACAAGATAGATGGAAAGTCACGTTCATAACACCTATGGGACTCTTCGAACCAACTGTAATGTTCTTCGGCATGTGTAACTCCCCAGCAACATTCCAAGCATTGATGAATCACACCTTCGCGGTGAAGAGAAGAACAAGGCTCTGGATCTCAGGAATATGAGTCACAAAACCTTGGATAGCTGCTGTGGGTGGTAAGAAGGGAGCGATATGTTTGTCCCTAAAGGGATACGCAAGAGGAATAAAAAGAGGGACAACTGGCCAAGACCCTTCGACCGGGAAAGAGCCTTAATGACAAACCCGAGACTTTCCGGAGTGTTCCACTGAAAGTCTACGGCAGATCCGTGGGATGCACAGTGTAACGCGAAGAACGCGAAAGCGGAAAACTATAAGGACGATGAGGACTTGTGCGGAAGCCCTTAAGATGGTTGACGATTGAAGGGAATGATAGATGGAAGGACAAAAGATGAATTTCAACTGCCTAAGTACAGTCTTTTATAGTCTGGGCATACCCTAGACTGAAACAAGTAAGGTACATGCATCACAATACCTGTTGAAGGTATGGAGACGACTAAATATGTGAATAAAGTATTTGATAAGGTAATTCAAGTCGTTAGGACATGATACGACTTGATACAACGAGTCATAAATGCAACGTGAACAAAAAGACTTACCAGCGATGGAACCCGAGTGCAAATGCGGAACGACCGACTCGCCGATGATGTCGAGTGGGTTCACGGGGTCGAAGGTAAGCTCCACCTTCGTCGATTCCCTTCGCAGCTAATGCGCTTATAGTGAGCACGTGTGGACTCCTTTAGCGAGGAGGAAGACGGCCACCACACGGAGGTCCTACATGAGACCAAGTGCGCCAGGTGCGACAAGTTCCACTACCTGTGCGTGGGGCCCCATGTTGGCGTGTGTAACGCATGCCAAGTGGTGTGACAACGGTGCGAGTACTTGCGCCCGAAACATGCATCGAAGGCAGGTGAAGCGGGGCCGAGCGCATCGCGGGCGCTACCAGGTAAGTGACATGATTGAAACTTGAACGGTACTAACACCACGAATAGAGCAGAAATCGCAGGGCGTCAAGTGCCAACACATCGAGGCTGACCTTGAGCTGACCGACAGCGAGGTCGCGGTCACCCCGAAGAAGGCAAAGGGGAAGCGCAAGGCCGAAAATCGGGTCTGCGAACTCAAGGCGAAGGCACACACAATCCAAGCGCACCTTCTGAAGGTGGAGAGGGAGGTCGATGCACTGGTGAAGGAGTTGGACGAGCTCGAGTAGATAGTCGCCATCTGTAGTGTATTTTGTTTTCCTTTTTATCCTAGTAAAATCACATATGTCGTCCGAATCCGCAAGTGTCCAATAAATCCGTGTGAATCTGCAAACGCAAACGCATCACCGGTGTCTGAGGAAAAGGCAAAAGACAGTGAGCAAAAATGAAATCATGATAAACGAGATTGAATGTTTAGCCTCGTTACCCTAACACTTCATACGCGGTCCGCATTAAAACCCTGTTTGACGTAGAAAGTAAGAATGGTGCACAGTGTCCATTACGCAAAGAAATCACATAATAAATAATGATGTAGGACACCTGTTTTGTAGCAAAAGTGATGGTGTTATATTTTGTGCGTAAACGCGAGAATAAAAGATGATAACGTAGCGCTTTTGTTGTGATTGTTTATCTGATTTTTCTGTTGTTTTGTTTCTTTTTGACGAGAAAGAGAGAGAGAGAGGGAGAGAGACCTAAGTATGTTTGACGGTTTTGTTGTTTTTCTGATCATAACGCGGCGCCGGATGAAACCCAGGGTAAGACAGATAACTGCTGGACTAATCCCAGGATGAAAGCAAGCACTGGACGAAACCTGGGATAAAACAGATACGTATCGGGTTCGGGTATATGATGATAGGAAAGAGATGTCAGGCGTCTTGATCAGTTAGACCAGGATCGCCTTCATAATCCTCCAATTCGCCTTCTATTCCTACCAGATTGTCCAGTTCTTCTTCGTCTAAACCGGTAAGATCTGAAATGGAAAGTGAGGTATGAGAACGCGGACGATAAAAAATTAAACAAAAAGCCGCATAACGCAGCTGTGAGACAGACCCGTCCAACTCTGCCAAGATATAAGACCCGCCGGTTGTCCGGCGAAGGACTACCATAGGACCCATGTACCTTGATTTCGTCTTTCGGTTCAGCTCTTTTTCGACTCGCGAATTGCGAACTAGTACGAGGGTACCAGGCTTGAAGTCGTAATCCTTGATACAGTTCTTGAATGACATTTCGAAATGCTTTATGGATTCATAACGCGTTTTGAGGATTGTCTCGCGTATTTGCACAAGGTCCTCATAACGCTTCTGAAAACGCTTTGTGCGCCATGCTATAAGTCCTGATGTTGTTAGTGGTTGGTCATCAGGAAGAGGGACAAGATAAGTCGCTTCAGATAGGTCAAAAGGAAAAAGAGGTTCAACACCAT
>JBBPLF010000991.1:0-13008 GCA_038089615.1 Aureoboletus auriporus
TCTCAAAATGATCCATGTCCCAGGCAAACTCCTCGCTGGCCCCGATGCCCTCTCCCGTTGTCCTGATCTCCTCCCCGACTCATTTTCCGAGAATGACGAAACCACTCTCCTTCCTCCTTCCCTCTTCATCAACCTCATTGATACCTCCCTTTCTGATTGCATCAAATCTGCCTCCACCTCTGACCCTCTCTTACTCCAAGCTCTCCAATCCATGAAGGGCAATATTCCCCCTGCCTTCTGCTCTCGTCTCTCTGATTGGCAATTCCATGACCACGTCCTCACCTACAAAGGCCGTGTTTACATTCCCCCTGATGACTCCCTCCACTGCTCCATCCTCCTTCGCTGTCATGACCACGAATCCGCTGGCCACCCCAGTTTCCTCAAAACTCGTCAACTTGTCTTCATTGAATTCTGGTGACCTGGTCTCACTTCCTATGTCCACAAATATGTTGATGGTTGCACCATCTGTCAACAAAACAAGGCAAACACACACCCCACTTGTCCCTTGCTCCTTCCCATTCCGTCCTCCGCCTCTCGTCCCTTCCAACAGATCTCCCTCCCTCCACCAGCTTCAACTGTCTCTTGGTCGTGGTTGACCATGGGCTTACTAAGGGGGTAATTCTTTGCCCCACAAAGACAACTATCACCGCCGAAGGAATTGCCGCCCTTTTTTTCCACAAAGTCTACAAATGATTCGGTCTTTACAACAAAATCATCTCTGATTGTGGCCCCCAATTTGCTTCATCCTTCGCAAGAGAACTTGGAAAACTCCTTGGTTATAACCTCTCCCTGTCCACTGCCTATCACCCGCAATCCGATGGAGAAACCGAACATGTAAACCAAGAGATTGAAACATATCTCCGCATCTTTTGCGGAAATAACCCCACCTCATGGTCTGACTCCATCTCCCATGCTGAATTTGCCCACAACCACCGCCCTCATTCCGTCACCAACCAATCCCCATTTTATCTCATAATAGGATATGAACCCCATGCCCTACCCACCATCCTCCCGGAATCCACCCTTCCCGCTGTTGAAGAATGATTGAAAACCCTTACTGCCGCCCACAATGAAGCCCTCGCTGCCCATGAACTCGCAAGGCAAGTCATGGCCTTGTGAACCAGGAAAACGTTCTCCCCCTTCCAAAAAGGAGATAAAGTTTGGCTCGAGGCATGGCATCTCAAGCGATCTATCGCCAACCCAAAGTTTGCACCTAAGCGAGAAGGACCTTTTACCATTGTCAAGGTTCTCTCTCCAATCACATATCAACTCCGCCTACCCCAAACATGGAAGATCCACCCTGTGTTCCACACTTCTCTCTTATTGCCCTATCGTGAAAACAATGTACATGGCCCAAACTTCCCTGCACCACCACCTGACCTTATTGCTGGAGAAGAAGAATACGAAATTGAGACTCATGGGTCCCTGAGCGTGACTTGAAACATGCAAAGTCTGCTCTTCTTGATTATAAAAACTGTCACCCTTCCACCTTCTTGAAAAATGCTTCATAAACGAAACTTCAAATTCCAACCCGGACTCCCCTTCTACAAATTCTTCTTTCTCTTCTGCATCAATCTTCCGCCGTCTCATCCTCTCAAACATCAATTCTTTTGTAAACACAACAATTGCCCCTGGCACTACGACTCATAAACTATCATGCCTCTTATCTACTCTCCCCGTTCTACTACCCCAACTCCCTCCATTTCCGTTTCTTCTATTACTATACCTTTGTCTGATAGACTTTCTTCTCGCCCTTCGTCACCCACACCCCTCGAACCCTGGAGTACCAACTCTTGGGGACCTACTACCATGGAGACCTCTCCCACACCCACTACAGAACCTGTCCAATCTGTTGACCTTCCCCTCTCTGCCTTTCATACTCAAGACATACCCACCGCCACCGCCCTTGACTTAATGGCCAGACAAATCACCAACCCCTGCATGGCTATCTACTTTGGAAGCCATTTTGACATGGAATCCCCATTGTGGAATCTCCATCGAGTCTTCCTACAAAACCAATGTCTCGCCAACCTCCTCTCCCTCACATCCTCCAACGAAAGCATTGCCTCGCGTGTAGGTCTCCTATGACAAATCCAAATCCAAATCAAGGGGAATCTTCTTTCCACCCTCTACCAACTACAGATGCCCCTCACCATTTCTGAAATCGACCACTACCACCGCCAACTGGGAGAATCACAAGCCCGCCAGGAACAAAGGACCAGTACACCCGTTCCTATCTTTCCCTCCCCTTCTCCTGTTCCATCCACGCCCTCGGCGTCATCCGCCGAATTCTCCATCAAAGAGCAACAAGCAGAACGGGCTGCTATCGCAGTCACTCGACACCTCCTTCCCCCTGGCTTCTCAATGTTCGCCACATGGCATGAAGCCAACGGATGATGACCCCCTTCGAACCCTACTGACCACTGTTTTCATTGCTAACGAGAAGGACATTTCATGGCTAATTGTCCTGATTACCACTGCCACCATTGCCATGTCATTCGACCAGGACACATTGCCTCTTGATGTCCTTGGCGTCATCATTCTCCACAACATTCACTCTCTTTCACAACCAGTACTTCCTCCACCAACCCTCTCCCTGTTCCCTCTCCAGACCTCTATGTCCTGTGACAGATCTCCACCGATCTTTCCACCCCTCGCCACCATCGTTGTACCTGGAGATGTACTTGACGATATTCGGACTGTCCTCTTGTCCAATCTCATCAATGTTCCCATTCCCCCTCCATCAACGACTCCTTCATTAATGAAGATCATGGTGATGATGTATGGGACGACACTGCTGTTGCCAACATTACGGGTTCTCTGGGTGCAGACTATGACTTCTAACTTTCTTTCTTTCTCTCCTATTCTCTTTGGTGCTTCGAATGTACTCTGGGGGTAATGTTACGATTCACCCCTATTCATTTTTCCTTTCGTCATCTTGCTTACTTCTTCCAGACACTTGTATCCGACATCTAGTCATCTTGCTTACCTTTCTATGCGTTCCCATTGGACACATGTCTCGCTGTACAGCCCGCTTGACATCATCCTTTCCTCTTCTGTCTCACTTGCTGTGTATTACTAAACATTCCTAGGAATTCCTTCGCATTCTATTGCTTAGTAATTCCTTTCTCCTCTTCCTATATAAACCCTACAATACCAACAATATACCTCACACTTGACCTACCTGGAATAGCATCATCCTTTGTACATCGTCTCTGATCCTTCGGATCCCTTGTCTCCCTTGAAGTCCTTGTCCTACTCTGAGTGGATGCTCCCTCGAACCCTCAAACTACCAATGATCATCTTATCGTTGGAGGAACCCTTGAACCCTTGAACCATATATGACGAATGTCCGTCGAAGACAGAACCTCTGAACTGACCAGGTCTACATTCACCTCTACCCAAGTTGAGCGTAACAGGTATTGACGAAGAGTTATCTTGGCTACTCGCTACAGAGCTCAGACATGCTTCTGAACTCATCCAAGACTATCATGCTTGCTACCTGGACAAGCCCAGACCTCACAATTCCTGACCGGACATGCCTTCCAATTTCGGACCCTGTCTTTGCCTGATGGCCTTCAAGGGTTCAGGCCTCAGAGGGGGATACTGTCATATCCCGGATTTCCTCCAAGTCCAACCCCGTCACTACAGCACAACTTCGGTGCAATCTCACACATTCAGGTATCTCAATTCCCCGGATTTCCTTATTGTACCTTTACATTCTTGCCTCATCACATTCCGTTTCACTTCTGACATTTGTTCCATCTCCGTCTGTCATCACTTACCTCTGTCTCCATTGGTCACTACTTACCTCCATCTCCGTCGGATACCCTACTTACATCTCCGTCCCTGTCATTCACCCTAAAACACCTCCGCCCTCCAGATATAAGTTGTTTTGTACTGTAGTTGTAACTCCAGTCAAATATCAAATTGAATACACACCTTCCTCTCCTTACTCCAACCTCCCTCTTTGTCTCATCCTCCATTATACTTGAACCCCGGCGGTTCTCGTGACCTCCAACCTCCAACCTCCAAACAAATTCGGGGCCCCCAGGTTCAGTAAGGATGCAGCACATACACTGAAGCCAAGTCCTGCTAAGACTCCACTCCGGACTTCACGGAGTTATGTCTGTTTCTGTTGTTCTAACAGACTCAGAAATGGTAGTTGTTAACACTGGGCATCAGAATGTAGCACAGCAAACACTTGAAGTAGTTTGAAGACTTGTTGTGGGCAAAGCAAAAAGATAAGAGGTCTTACTACCCAATGGGCACACTTGGGGCTCATGAAGGTGCTATGTAACAACATTGGATTGCATAGAACTAGCTGGAGAATACAAGCTGTTGAGAATCATAGTATTCTATTTATTATCTTCTATTCTATAACTATGATTCTAGACAATGTTAAGAGTGAACTACGACTGCTGACATATTAATTTGTGTTACAGGATCTAGACTGCTTCTTACATAAGCAGGGATTCACTCTAACATTGTAATCCCTGCATTTGGCCACAGCCATTACTAAATATGGTAATTAGCCATACCCTCCGTGGTACTTTCTTCCTTATCAGGAAGGTGACTTCATTAGTCATTTGGCCAATTCCATATAAGGGATTTTTATGCTATTCATTATGACTCATTACATTCTTATGATATCATAGATAAGAGCAACTTACGCTATTGGTTGATATTCATATATCACATAGCTTACTTAGGAGGTACAGCCACTGCTGTAGACATATATAAGGCTGGCCCTTCTGGCCATTCTTTTCTCTTTTCTTTAGAGTCTTATACAGTGCCTTTCGTCACTGAGCCATCTCATCTCTGAGCTGTTCCACAACACTACTTGACTACTACCCTTGACTCTCTAGTTGAAGGCTCTACGTCTCAATTATTGCCTACTGGTTTTTCCACCTATATGTAAGTAGATTTCCACATGTCCTTCCCTTCATACCTGCAACTTCAGGTGTAATCCCAAAAGGTTATGAGCCCTGCTAGACACGGTTAGGCCATTACTGTCAAAAGATATCTTGTGTCCTAGCCAGGGCCACTGAACTCTCGTTTTTATGGAGTTAATCATGCCTAACATCACGCATGGAGAAACCTGGGTGATTCCAATGATCTTACATGTGCTATCACTTTTATGCCTAGCATATGTTGCGGCTGCAAGCAGTGACCCTCTTCTCGCTGTTTCTGAGCTCACCATATATACTGTGGAACACAGTTAGCTTGTTATATGACAACAAGAGGAGGTCTTACACCTCTCATTTTGTTTCCAAGCAGCGAACTTTGCTCATACCTTCTGTTGCTCAGTTACTAAATGAGCAATCAAAGAGGTTCGTACTGCTATAGAACCTTCCACAGTTCCTATACCTCCACATCCTACACCTCGAACGACTACTCCATCTCAGAATTCTCCTTCCAGACATCGTGAAACACAGCCTCCAAGTCGTCCACTAGACGAATTCTCCGCTGTTCAAGTTTCCCCTGGAGTACCCTTTGAAATTCCCTATCCTATTTGTCAAGGCGCTATCTGTTACAGTTTTCCCTTACTCCCTATCTTTTCCCTATGTCTATGGACTCATCATTTCTTCTCATGTCTTTGCAAGACACTTATCTTCTTCTCCCAGTTAACTCTTGTGGTTCTGAATCAGAACCTATCGGAACCACATTTCACTTTTGACCGGAACCCTTCAGAACCACGTTCTATTTCATTTCACTGTCTAACCCTTTTACCTTCAATTGGAACCACAGGGATTTCTTCGGAACTCCTCGGAACCACATTTCCTTATATAACAGACCAACTCCTCTTTGTCATCATTCTCCTTATATGATGACTCATGATCCTTTACTCATTCACATAGCCATGATACTGTGCACCACGCCTTATGCAGTACACAATAACATAGCCCTTGCTGCACACATAGGATTGCACAGTATCACAACTCGTATAAGTAGCTACCTGACTCAACCTGTATTCCCCAGCTAGTTCTATGCAATCCAGTGTTGTTACTTAGCACATCCACAAGCCCCAAGTGTGTGCATTGGGTAGTGAGACTCTTATCCTCTTTGCTTCACCCACAACAAGTCTTCGAACTACTTCGAGTGTTCGCTGTGCTACGTTCCGATGCCTGGCGTTAACAAAAGAACTAGCTCTTCAACCTCATCTCTGTCTCCTGACAGAAAGATGTGCCCACCATATCTGGACAAGGATCACAATGAGGATGGACCATACGTCCCCCTTCTGAATCCTCAGACAATACTCAAACACCATCTGCACTCTTCGCCCTCCCAGCACCTATCACTGAGGACTGGAGGATCCAAGACGCTCCACCCACCCACTCTAGATCACCGCCACCTCCACCACCAGAAGACCCAAACCCTGACATAGAAATGTCAGATCACAGAAGCAAAGACATTGAACTTAAAGCCAGACTACCCACAGATTTCTCTAGGGACCCAAAGGATGCAATATGTTGGAAGATGGCTATGACTGCCTACTTCAATATGAACCAGAAACGACGGGGATGGAGATGTAAGTAGGGTATCTGATGGAGACGGAAGTAAGTAGTGACCAATGAAGACGGAGATGTAAGTAATGACAGACAGGGATGGAACAAATGTCAGAAGTGACGAAATGTGACGAGGCAAGAATGTAAGGTACAATAAGGAAGTCTGGGGAACTGAGATACCTAAGTGTGCGAGATTGCACCAGAGTTGTGCTGTGGTGACTGGAGTTGGACTTGAAGAAAATCTGGGATATGACAGTATTCCCCTCTTAGGCCTGAACCCTTGAAGGCCATCGGGCAAAGACGGGGTCTGAAATCAGAAGGCATGTCCAGTCAGGAATTGTGGGGTCCAGGCTTGTCCGGGTAGCGAGCGTGATAGTCTTGGACGAGTTCAGAAGCATGTCCAAGCTCTGTAGTGAGTAGCCAACGTCAGTACCCTCATAGCCAGACCAATGCACAAGGTAAAGCAATTTGCAAGTCTTGCATCAACAGTTGATCTTGGAGTCAAAAATCTCGGAGATCTCATACTCCGGTTCGCCATCTACTTTGACTGCTGGAGGTGGAGGTTGAGTCCAGTTGGGAATGGTGTTAAGTACGGAGGGTTCAAGTTGAGAGACATGGAAGACGGGGTGAACGGACTTCATGGAGTCAGGGAGACGGAGTGTGAAGGAGTGGGTACTGGCTTGAGCGATAATGTCATATGGACCCAAATTTTTCTTGGAGAGCTTCTTAGAGGTCGTATAGAGCGGAAATACTTGGCTTTGATGAAGACCTGGTTGCCAACTTTGAAGTCCGGTGCTGGAGTCCATTTAGCATCCGCAGGGCCTTGGTATTGCTCTTGCATGTGAGCCATCTCTTCATGGAGGAACTGGTGGAGGGAGTTGAGGTTGACAGAGTATTCACATGCTTGAGCGGAGGAGAGATCTCGTTTGGGGTGGACCATAAGGTTTGGGTGGTACCCTTTGTTGGCAAAGAACGGAGATACTCCGGTGATAGCGCTTGGAGCATTGTTGTATGAAAACTCTGTGAGGGGCAGGAGCTTGGACCAATTGTCTTGTTGGTAGTTGCAATAGATCTGAAGGTACTGCTCAAGGGTCTGGTTAATTTGCTCGGTTTGGCCATCTCCTTCCAGGTGGTAACTGGAGGTGAAGTGTAAATGGATGTTGAGGGCCTTGCCTAGAGAACGAAAGAAATGTGAGATGAACTTGGAGCCTTGATCGAAGGTGATGTGGGATGGAACTCTGTGCTTGGAAAATACATGGAGGAGGAACAACTTGGCTAACTCCAGAGATATGATTGTGTTGTGGGTAGGGATGAAGATGCATTGTTTTGAGAGGCGATCGACAACACAAGTATGGAGGTATATCTGGAGGATGGAGGGAGCTACTCAATAAAGTCCATGGAGATGGAGTTCCAGGGTTTTTCGGGGATGGGGAGTTGTTTCAGGAGTTCATATGGCTTGTGTCTGGGAACTTTGGTGCAGGCGCAGGAGGTGCAGGACGAGACATAGTCCTTCACAAATGTTCTGATTCCTGGCCAGGTGTATTCACATCATATGAGTTCCAGAGTCCAGTTTTGACTGAAATATCTGGAGAGCGGGTCATGTTTGTAATGGAGGACACAGAGATGGAGATCGTTCGTATCCAGGACATAAATTTGGTCATTTAAATGGAGGAAGCCATTAGAGTCAACTGACCAATAGGAATCGGCAGGGTTGGTAGGGGAGAGGTGCTGAATAGCAATGGGATCAGAGGGGAGAGCAGAGAGGATGTCGCTGTGGAGTTGCTCAACATCAAAGAGCATGCTAACTTGGAGTACCGGAGCCGCAAGATAAGTCGCTCGGAGGGACAAAGTGAGCTGCTCTTGAGTAAATACAGGACGGAAGTTATGAGGGTTGACGCGAGCATAGTCCTTATCCCCCTTTTTGGGATAGATGTCCCAGCGTCTAGTGAGGGCATTGGGTTTCGCACCAAGGCATCCGGGACGGAAACGGACAACCATATTGAACTGAGAGAGGAACTCTGACCACCAGGCCTGCTGGCGAGTCAGGAGTTTGGAGGTGGCAAAGTATTCAAGGTTCTTGTGGTTGGTGACAACGTCAATGGGGGTACCGGATCCTTCAAGGTAGTGGCGCCAAGTCCGGAAGGACTCATGGATAGTGAGGAGCTCCTTATTGTGGGTGTCATAGTTAAGCTCCAGAGCAGTAAGTGTATGGGAGTAGAAAGTGACAGGATGGACCTCATCGTCCAAACATTAGAGCGAAAGGATGCCGGCGATGGCATAGTCAGAAGTGTCAGTCTCCACAATTAGTGAAGCATCCGGAGACCAGTGGGTAAGGATAGGAGCAGAGGTGAAGGCATCTTTGAGGGATTGGAAGGCAGTATGACAGTCGTCAGAGAAGATCCACGGAGTACCTTTGCGAGTGAGGTGAGTCAAAGGAACGATGATATCAGAATAATTATGAATGAAATGCTGATAAAAATTAGCAAAGCTGAGGAAGGACTGGATGTCCTTGACCTTCCGGGGTTCCAGCCAATCTCGGATAGCCTTGATCTTGTCTGAAGACATAGTGAGACTGGAGGGCGAGAGGCAGTAACCCAGGTATTCAGTGGAGTTTGTATGGAACTCACACTTCTCGGGCTTCATGTAAAGTCTGTGTTTGTGGAGCCGACGGAGTACTTCTCAGACATGCTCCTTGTAGAAGGACATATCTTTGGAGTAGATGAGAATGTCGTTGAGGTAGACTATGACACAAACATCTAGTAAATCAGCAAAGATGGTATTGACGAACTGCTGGAATGCCACTGGAGCATTGGTAAGACCGAATGGCATGACAAGCCATTTGTAGGAGCCATAGCGTGTCCAGAATGAGGTCTTCCGTTTGTTGCCCTTAGCGATATGGACCAAATGGTACAGTATGTGTGCTGGAGGTTGATCTTGGTGTAAACTTTTGCATAGCTTGGATCGTCCAGGAGATTGGAGATGCAGGGTAGTGGGTAGCTGTCTTTCTTTGTGATTTTGTTGAGTCCTCGGAAGTTGACACAGAGGCAGAGTAAACCGTCCTTCTTGTGGACAAAGAGGACCGGAGCGGCGTGAGCGGAGGAGGAAGGGCGAATGAAACCCATTGCAAGGTGTTCATTGAGGAATGCCTGGAGTGATTCAAGCTCGGATGGGGAAAGGGAATAGGTGGTACCAATAGGAGGAGAAGTGCTGTCCTCGAGATCGATCTTCAGATTGTGTTTACGATAAGGGGCAAGGGTAGAGGCCTTGGTCTTGCTGAACACATCGGAGAAGTCGTGGTACTCCAGAGGAACTCTGGAGAGATCGACAGGTTCAGGATTGGCAGAGGTGGTGTGGAGATCACTCCTTTGGGGGCAGATTTGCATGTTGAATTGCATGGATCCTTTAAGGCAACATGCCAACGCAAAAGTGGGGGCACTGATGATTGCGATCGGAGGAGCTGTGCAGTCAGAGAAACACGGTGGATTGGATGGTGGGTCAGCCGGAGGAGGTAAGTCCAGAGGCTGTGGAGTTGAGCTTGGGGGTGCTGGCAAGGGCTGTTCAGGTGAACAGAACGATATACTGCTCGAAACCCAATCAATCAACGGATTGTAGCAGGTGAGCCAGTTGTGTCCTAGAACAAGTGAGCAGGAGCCATCCAGTGGAGTGACATAAAATGTCGTCAGAGTGATATCACCAGTTCAGAAACAGACAAAGAGGTTGACAGTTTGAGTGATCACGGAGTTTGAGGTTCCATCAAAGAGGCAGAGTTGCAACAGAGGGACAGAGTAAGTTGAAAGAGTGTATTTATTCACAAAGGAGGTATCTATGAAACAGTCAGAGGAACCAGAATCTATGAGAGTGGAGAAAGCAGGGATGTTACATGAAAGGAGGGAGACGGAGGGAATAAGTGACTTTGGATCTGAGAGAGCAGATGCGTTGTGTTGGATCTCCTTGAGTGCACAGGGGGGATCAACATGACCTCCTTCCTGTGCGGAGTCAGGGAGGTCGCAGACTATTTTTTTGTCTCCGAGGAGACCTCCAGTGCAGCATCTGGAGTTGCAGTCAAAGCTGCACAAGCCTTGGAAGCCTTGGAAGTAGACTTTGAGCAGTCCTTAGCCATGTGGCCAGTGTGGCCACAGAATATGCAGAGCTTGTTGTCAAATCTGCGCTTGCGCTCTTTGGCAGTCAGCTTGCTGTCCTTTCTGAGTTTCGAGGAAAGGTTGGGCTTGGAGGATGAGGCAGAGTTGGCGGTCCGGACCTTGGAGTCTGTGTGACCACCAGAGTTGAAGGATGTGGCGAGTTTTGATGAGGAGGAGGAGGAGGATTGAGTGGGCTTCATTTGACGACTGATTTCGGATTTGCACTCCCAGTAGCACATGTCAATCATCTAAGACAGGACATGGAGTTCAGCGAGAGTGGAAAGCTTCCCAATGCGGGAGATCTCATCCTTGATGCAATCGGGGAGGCTGATGCTGAAGGGCACCTTCTCCATATCCTCGGATTTGTGAAGCGATGTGGTTAAATTCCACCACATACTTGTTGATCCTCTGACCATCTTTCATAAATAGATGGTCGAGCTGATGTTCCACATCTCCTATGGGGTCATGTGGATCGAAGTTGGTATGGAGTTCGAGGACGAACTCCTTGTAGTCATCCATCCAGAGAGGGTGGTCATCTGGCCCATCCATCTGGAGGAGATCGGGCTTGAACCATTCCAAAGCCATGCCCTTCAGGTAGGACTGTGCAAAGGTAACTTTGGCATGGTCCATTCTAAAGGCCTTAGGCCGGTCCTGGAAGTTGAGCTCGCACTGGACCAGGAAAACTTGGAGTTTGCAGGGATCCATCCCGTCAAACTGATCTAGTTCCCGGACCTTGGTGCGCAGAGTTGGCTTGGAGGACTTCCGAGAAGATCAAGCGAGGAGTTGGATTGTGCTGGCAAGCTGGGTGAGCACATCCTGGGGGGCTTCATTGCCTTCAGAGTCGAAGGGAACTCAATCGGGGCCATCTGAGTCGTTATCAGATGGGTCATCTCTGGGGAAGTCTGGATTGTCCAGAGGAGGAGGGTTGTCATTAACAGGAGTGTGGAAGATAGCCTCACATTAGCTTGAGTGATGACTGGCTGACTCGCCATCACCACCTCCAAGCTGGGCAGAGACTATCCGCACTCCAGGAGTCAGAGATTCAGGGTAGCCTTGGGAAATGGAGGGTGCAGGTCACACGGAGAACCCACGGAAGTCATTAGTGGACTCAGGGCCTTGGCGGTTGCTCCCAAATATGGACAGAGGGTTGTAGCGAGGGAATAAGGCGGGGACGACATTGGTACCTGCTTTGGTATGAGCACAAGTGTTCACGGTTGTCAGGTTCTAGCAAGTGGGAATTGAATATACTGTTAGAACTGTAGGAACGGATGTAACTCCGGTGAAGTCTGGAGCAGAGTCTTAGTGGGACTTGGCTTCAGCATATGTGCTGCGCCCTTACTGAACCCAGGGGTCCTGAATTTGCTCAGAGGTCAGAGGTCAGAGGTCACAAGAACCGCTGGGGTTCAAGTGTAACGGAGGATGAGATGAAGAGGGAGGTCGGACGGAAACTGGAGGGTCAGAGTGAGGAAAGGAAGGTAATTCGATATTTGACTGGAGCTACAACTACAGTACAGAGGAACTTATATACAGAGGGCAGAAGGTGTTTCAAGGTAAACAACGGGGATGGAGATGTAAGTAGGATATCCGACGGAGACGGAAGTAAGTAGTGACTGATGGAGACAGAGATGTACATAAGTAATGACAGACGGGGACGGAACAAATGTCAGAAGTGACGGAATGTAATGAGGCAAGAATGTAAGGTACAATAAGGAAGTCCGGGGAATTGAGATACCTAAGTGTTACGATTTTCCCTTATAACCCCTCTTTTCCCTATGTCTATGGACTTATCGTTTCCCCTAGTGTCTTTGCTAGACACTTATCTTCTTCTCCTAATTAGTTTCTCTGATTCCGAACCGGAATCCATCGGAACCACGCCTCGCTTCACCTCCTTGTCTTGTCCCTTTCATCTTCGACCGGAACCACAGGAATCCCTTCGGAACTCCTCGGAACCACGTTCTATTACATTCCAGAACCTAACTCTTTCATCTTCAACCGGAACCACTGGAATTCCCTCGGAATCCTTCGGAACCACATTCTCTTATGTAATGGACCATTACTCCTCGTCATCATTCTCTTTACATGATGACTCGTGTTCCCTTAACCATTCGAGTACAGCTTATACTGCGCACATCGCATTACGCAGTACGCAGTCACATAGCCCGGACTGCGCACACAGGATTGCGCAGTCTCATACCTCGTATAAAGTAGCTACCTATCTTTGCCTGTATTCTCTAGCTAGTTCTACGCAATTCAGCGTTGTTACTTAGCACATCCACGAGTCCCAAGTGTGCGCATTGGGTAGTGAGACAACCTTCCTCTTTGCTTCGCCCACAACAAGTCTTCGAACTACTTCGAGTGTT
>JBBPLF010000992.1:0-12988 GCA_038089615.1 Aureoboletus auriporus
ATCATGTGGGTGAAGGAGGCAATGTGGGTGTGGGGCTGCTCATTCTGAGCGCCTTGCTTCTCGCATTGGTTTTTACCACCATGCTTGCCACACTTTCCCTTCTTCTTTGAGGTGTCGCCTTCAGGCGACTGCTGTTGCTTGAAGTTAGGGTCAGCACCCTTGTGCTTAACAGCACTGATCTTATTGGCCTGAGTGGCCTTGGGGTGCTGGTGCCAGTGCTGTGCAACATATGGTGCTGGTCCCATGAGAGGACTGCAGCCTATTGGATTTCCTCCATAGAGGGGGTTTTGGGTTTCCCCTCAAGGTCTCTGGCTTGTGCAATCATCTGTGCTACCATGGCCATGGATGATCTTGATGTGAAGGATGCCTTTTTCATCTACTGTCATATCCCAGTTTTTTCCAAGTCCAACTCTGGTCACTACAGCACAACTTTGGTGCAATCTCACACACTCAGGTATCTCAGTTTCCCAGACTTCCATTTTGTACCTTTACATTCTTGCCTCATCACATTCCGTTTCACTTCTGACATTTGTTCCGTCTCCATCTGTCATTACTTACATCTCCGTCTCTGTCAGTCACTACTTACATCTCCGTCTCTGTCAGTCACTACTTACATCTCCATCTCCATCAGTCACTACTTACCTCCATCTCTGTTGGATACCCTACTTACATCTCTGTCCCCGTCAGTAACCCTGAAACACCTCTGTCCTCTGTATATAAGTTCCTCTGTACTGTAGTTGTAACTCCAGTCGAATATCAAATTGAACATCAAATTGAATAAACCCACCTTCCTCTCCTCACTCTGACCCTCCAGTCTCTGACTGATCCCCATCTCTGTCTTCCCCCTCTGTTACACTTGAACCCTGGTGGTTCTCGTGACCTCTGACCTCTGACCTCTGAACAAATTCAGGACCCCTGGGTTCAGTAAGGGCACAGCACATATGCTGAAGCCAAGTCCCACTGAGACTCCGCTCCGGACTTCACCGGAGTTACGTCCATTTCCATCATTCTAACATCTACTACAACTCCTTTTGGTAGTTCACTCTCTTTTAGTAAAGCTACCACTTCTTTCACTTTCTTTTCCAACACCATTCCTGGGTTGGAGATTAAACCTTGTATCCATTCTGGTTTAATCAGGGTCATGGCATGGTTGTCGTTTTCGATGCCAATCATGTGATCCTCTCGTTGTGAGAGTGCATTGGCTTTTCCCATAGCCGTTCCTGGCTTATTGACCAAAAGGAAGTTAAACCTTGTTAAGTATTATTGCCAATGTGCTTGTCGGTGGGTGAGATCCTGCGATTTCATGAAGTATTGGAGATTTGGATGATCAGTCCAAATTTCAAATTGATGTCTGGCTCCTTTGAGGTAATGGTGCCAGATTTCTAAACCTTGTATTATTGCCAACATCTCTTTGTCAGCGATGGGATAGTTACATTGTGTGCTATCCATTGTGTGTGAGAAGAATCCCATGGGGTGCCAGCATCCTTCTTTTCTATTGAGAGGACACCTCCTGTAGCAAAGTCCAAGACATCCATTTCCATCTGGAATTGTTGGTCTATGTCCAGGTAGGCTAGAACTGGGGCAGTGGTAAAAGCTTCCTTAAGCATGTTGAAGGTGCCTTGTTCTGCTTCTTCCCACTGCCACGCTTGTTCCTTTTTCATGAGATCGTGCAGGGGTCATGTGATTGCTGAAAAGTCTTTGATGAATCTTCAATAGAAGTTTGCTAATCCCAGGAAACTTCTCACTCCTTTTATGTTTCGAGGTGTAGGCCATCCTTTCACAGCTTCCACCTTGCCAGCTTCCATTTTGATGCCATACTTGTTTATGAGCATACCCAAGAACTCCACTTCTTTAGTGTGGAATGTGCATCTCTCAGGCTTGATGAAGAGATCATTTTCCTTTAATCTCCATAAGACTTCTAAGACGATTCGATCCTGTTACTTGATATCGTCTGATTTGGTGAAAACCATTAAGTCATTGATGTAGATGATGACTATGTTGTCCATATCAGCAAAGATCTCGTTCATCATTTACTGGAATGTACTAGGTGAGTTGCACTGCCTGAAGTACATTATGAGTGGCTCAAAGACTTCTTTTGGTGTAATGAATGTGGCCTTCCATTTGTTGCCTTCCTTGATTCTGATATTATTGTACCCTCATTGGAGGTCCATTTTTGTGAACATCTTGGCACCCTTCAGCTTGTCCACTAGCTGAGAAATGAGCAGCAGTGGGTAACTGTTCTTTATTGTCCACTCATTGAGGTATCAGTAGTCTTGCACCATGTGCTTCTTTCCATTCTTTTTGGGAATGAAGAACACTGGTGCGGCTTGGGGGGATTTAGAAGGTCGGATATACCCTTTTCATAATTGATCTTCAATGAAGCTGTTGACTTTGTCTACTTCCACGGGTGTTATATTGTACAATTTACCCTTTTTGGGGATAAATCCTTCCTTCATGTCGATTGCATGGTCCCATGGTTTTCTGATGGGAAGATGTTCCAATTCCTTTTTGGAGAAATAGTCCAGGTATTGATGGAACTGTTTTGGCACTAACGCTGCCAAATTATCATCATCTTTTGCCTTTTCCAAGGACTTAATTGTCTCATAGGCTCCATGGGAGATGCTTTGCTCTTGTTCGTTGAGGGAACGTAAGAAAGCACCTCTTTCAGTGAAAAGGTGACAAGACGGGGGACAGCATGAGAGAGTGACCTTTCCTGTATGCCAATCTATTTTGAGGTTGTGGGTTTTTAATCACTTATAACCAAGAATGATTGAATTCTTTTCCAGCGATGTGACTTCTGCCATGACTTTTTCATGGTGTTCTTGGTACTAGACGATGAGTTTGACAGCATGTGCGATACTACCTCCTTGGTTTTTTGATCCGTCAATATTAAATACAGGATCGGCCATGGTAAGAGTTTCATGGGTAATTTCCTTTTACTAGCCCAATCTTTGTTGATGAAAATGCAATTAGTGCCACTGTCCAAAAAGGCATCTGCAGCAAACTTCTTGTCCTTGGTTGTTGGATGGAAAACTTCTATTTCCACCAACACTTCTCTTTTTGGTTTAATGGATTGTACAACGGCATATTCCAGGATTTGTTCTGATAACGTAATATTTTTTTCTTTTTTATTATGGGAAATTAAGCCTGCATTGTCCATGTAGTGTGTGACTTCTTGCACCATCCCATTGGTCTTTGGTAAACATACTACAGGGATTGTCCTAGTTAGGGAGTCATCCTCAGGCAATGCTCCAATACATTCTAAATATGAAAACTTATTATACATGGAAGAAGAATCATTGCATATAGAGTTCTTAATAGGATCCTTTGGTACACAAACACCAGGTTGGTTTATGTGCTGTATTATTTTCCCTGGCTCTTTATCTTGATGTCATACTCATCATGAAAAAACACCCTCATTTGTTGGTAGGCATCACTTGTGGGGTCAGGAAGTCCAAGCCCAGCAAAATCCTGAGGAGTAGGAGCACGGGTTGATGATTGCTCTCAACCAGAGGAAGCCTCTGTGCTCATTGTATGGACCTGTTTAAAGTCTGGACACCTTTGAGTGTGTTCTCCTTCAAGGAAATGACACTTGCCGCATTCCTTTTTGGGGCTGTGACACTGCTTAGCCTGGTGGCCTTCCTTGCCACAATTGAAACACCCTGTTAACACTGGGCATCGGAACGTAGCACAGTGAACACTCAAAGTAGTTCAAAGACTTGTTGTGGGCAAAGCAAAGAGAATAGAAGTCTCACTACCCAATGTGCACACTTGGGACTTGTGGAAGTGCTAAGTAACAACGCTGGATTGCATAGAACTAGCTGGGGAATACAGGTGAAGACTGGTAGCTACTTATATGATGTACTGGACTGCGCTATCCTGTGTGCACAGTAAAGGCTATGTTGCTGCATACTGTGTAAGGCAGGGTGCGCAGTAGTGGGCTGTGTGGGTGAATAAGAGGAACACGAGTCATCACATAAGGAGAGTGATGAGGAGGAGGAATAGTCCAAATAAGGAAAGGTGACTCAAGTGTGACTCAACAGAATTAAGGTGTGACTCAACCAGAATATAAAGTGTGACTCAACCGGAATTCCGGTGCACTAATTAAAGGTAAAAGGGGTTGGAAAACTAGCAAGGGAAAGAAGATAAATGTTGAGCAAAGATATGAGGGGAGATGATGAGTCCATAGACATAGGGAAAAGATGGGTTATAAGGAAAAATTGTAACACACCCATGTTGAAGTGCCGATATGTCCATCAGCTTGCCTCAACCTAGGTATGTATGGCTGCCAGAGCCAAATGCCTTTGGAACAAAGGGTTCCCTCCTATTCTCAAAGCGGAGCTCATATTGCTCCACTGTTGTTCCTACTGACTTGATGACTTCAATGTAGGTAGCAGGGTTGGTCTCCTGCTTTCCTTGTTCAAATATCACACGCATTATGTCCTTGTGTGTGTTTCTTTCTAGAAGCCTTATGGCCTCTGAGTCATCAGGGTTGGCTCTTAAATAGAGCTGTTCCCAGTCAGTGAGGAAGTATTGAGTGTGCTCCAAGTTTCCTTGGGCTCTTTTTTCTAGGAGCCAGATTGCGATGTCA
Organism: Aureoboletus auriporus; assembly: GCA_038089615.1. Taxonomy (NCBI): domain Eukaryota; kingdom Fungi; phylum Basidiomycota; class Agaricomycetes; order Boletales; family Boletaceae; genus Aureoboletus; species Aureoboletus auriporus. The sequence continues at coordinate 4,592 of JBBPLF010000992.1, forward strand.
GCATTGAGGGAGGACTGAAATCTACTTTTGACCTTGAGCTTGAACACCAAGAAATTTGATATCCTGAAGATACCATCAGCAATTTTGGCAAGTTTGATGCGGGCCCATGCACCAGCACCATTCTTATTGCCGTACTTAGGTCCGATTCTCATCAGAACTGCAATGATCTTTTCTGCGTCTGATGTAAAGGTCTCTGCATTCATTTTTAGGTACATTTTGATTTTCATCCACCAAGTTTCAAACTTGGTGGGTGCACCTGAGAAGCAGCCCGGATCAGGGACCACTTTGACCTTTTTGGAGATTTTGGACTCTGTGTTTAGATTGTTTGGGACTGCCATTTCAGCTAGGATGGCCCTTTTACAGCTGTGGCTGCCTCATTTTCTATGTCTTGTGTTTTTTGGAGAGCCTTGTTGGCTCAGGCATTTGCTTGTGCCAGCTGGGTCTGAAGATTGACCAGCAATGCATTCATGTTGGCCAATGTGGCTGCAAGGTCAGGAATGGTGGGAGGGTCAACATTCATTGCTGGTCACCTTGGTGAGAATGGTGGGGAGGCATGTCAGTGTTACAATTTCCTTCCTTTCATACTAGTGATTACCTATCTTTCTTTCTTCTTTTCACTTTGTCTCCATGAACAGCCTTCTCCACAGCTATTTTTCTCACAATGGTGAGTTCTCCCATATTCCTTTCCTTTCTAGAACATTTTATCGTTCCTAGAATTACTCTATAAATAAATACCTGGCTGCCCTGTACTTGTTCTTCATACTTGATCTATGCAATCCAATGTATGTTCTTGTGTCCTCAGCTCTCCTGAGTCCCCATTCCCCAAGACCCAGTCCATTTGATATCCTCCTTTGTCACCTCTTTCTCAGGACGTTGTTGTACCTCTTTGTGAGTGTCCTCCCTTGAGACTGAGATATTCTTGGTCATCACCAAGAACATACAACAAGCGTAACAAAAGATCAAGTATCTTCCTCGTCCCTCCTATCTAGGAGTAGGATGAACACCCCACTGTCACCATACCCCCTCAAAGAACCTTTGGTCTACCCCCCGACTCAGACAAAGAAACATCATCCCCACCTTCACACTCCAGAAGAATAGCTGGACCCTTGATTTCCCCTGCTCTACCAGGACCACTTCAATGAACAACCAGACCCCCTGCCCCCACTGCAAACCCAGTACCCATTGTCCCCCCTGTACCCCCAACACCCCTCATACTCCCAGCACCCCCAGCACCACCTGCCCCACCTGCTCCTCCCACAACACCCCCTGCCCCACCAATGTCCTCTATGAAAACTGAACTAAAAGCAGCTCTCCCAGCTGACTTTTCCAGTGAACCTCCAGATGCCACATGATGGATGAACACCATGAATGCCTACTTCTCCATCAACAAGACCATCTACACCTCCGATGATGATAAGATCATGATGTCACTCAATAAAATGAGCAAGGGATGAGGTGTCTCCTTCTCTGAAATGTGGTATGACAAAATGAGCGACCTCTTCATTGCCAGCACTGAGAAAACCTTTGGCAAATTCATGGAAAACTTCAAATCCATCTTTTTCCCCTTCAATATCAAAGCCACTGCTCACCTTGACTTCTCGAAACTGGTCCAAACTTCCTTCAAGAAAGAGAATGGAACCAAGGATGATGGATTCCAGAAATACATCACGGATTTCCAGAACCTCACTGCCAAAGCTAGTATCACTGATAATGACATCCTTATCGATCACTTCACCTTTGGAATTGATCAAAAAATCACCATCATGATCCTCTCCATGCCCACTGTACCAAATTCCATCTTTGTTAATGCTGGGCATTGGAACTGAGCACAGCATACACTCGAAGTAGTACAAAGACTTGTTGTGGGCGAAGCAGTAGAAAGTCTCACTACCCAATGTGCACACTTGGGGCTCGTGGATGTGCTGAGTAACAATGCTGAATTGCATAGAACTAGCTGAGGAATACAAGACAGATCAAGTGGCTACTTATACTAACTATGTGCTGCATAATCCTATGTGCGCAGTAGTAGCAGTGCTTGTTGCACGCTGTGTAAGGTGGGGTCTGCAGTATCATGGCTATGTGATGGTAATAAAGGGGCATGAGGCATTGCATCAGGAAAGCAATGCTGAGGAGAGGAATGTAGTCCATTGTGGTTTCAAAGCTCGAGGATCAAAGAGCAAAGTATAAATGTGGTTCTGAGGGGTTCTGAGGAATTCCCTGTGGTTCCATCCAAAAGTGAAGGTGTTATACAAGGAAACAAAGTGTAAACATGGTTCTGAAGGGTTCTGAAGGATTCTGTAATGGAAGTAAAAGAATTAGTACTACGGAAGAGACAACGGGTGTCTGGCAAAGACACAAGGAGAAATGATGAGTCCATAGACATAAGGGAAAGACGGATCATAGGGGAAAACTGTAACATTACCCACATTGTAATGCTGAAGCACCTGTTCAGTGATCTGGTCCATTGATATCTCCCTTGTTGACCTCATAGTTGGTGAAATCAAGGTCCCCATCGAGAAAGCCATCATTATGGTCGAGCCCATTGTAAACTGGGCAATGGGCGTGAATGTGTCCATATTTGTTACACTTCCCACACTGTCAACGATGACATTTTGCCTGGACATGTCTTGGGGCACGTTTGTGGCACCAGGGACAAATGTATTTTCCACAAAAGATCCGGACATGGTCTGCCTTTCCACACTGGTGGCAATGGAGTCATTTCTTAGGAGGGCATGCAGGGATGTTGGAAGTGTCGACATTGATGGGATCTCGAGAAGTGCCTGCTCCATCCAAGGATATTGGTCTGGTTCCTCGAAAGGAGTGGAGTATGGGACAAAAGGTGTTTCTGAGAGTGTCTAGGGTGGTTTGGGGAAGTCTTGGAGGTAACAAGCTCTCATGGTGAGTAAGAGCTCCCCGTTGCATGTCTTCAAGGACAGGAGTAGGGGAGCAGGTTGCGACTGGAGAATCATCCAAAACGTAGGAGATAGTGGAGGCATGGATGTCAATCTTGGGGGATTCTGGAATGGAGAGTGGGGCAGGAAAATATGTTTGTTTGGGGGAATGTGGAGGTTGGACCTGAAGGACAGGGGAAGGAGTCCTTTCAACAGACACAGGTGTGTCAAGGTGGGGGTCGAATGGTACAGTGCATAGGGCATCTCCTACATAGGTCCTGTATTCATGGACACTCATGATGTCAAAAAATGGCTCTATGATGGGTCGGAGCAGATTCTTGTTGATGCGGTCTACTAGATGTCCGAATCCTTCCTTGTAGAGGAGATCAAGGATGAGGGAGCAGGCCTCATCCACTCTGGTTTGCATAGTGGACACGAATTGTTCAGGGGAGTCATGGGGAACAAGTTGGTGAGCTGCCAAGCAGATGACTTGATAGGTCCTGAAGAGGGTGCATAGATCCTTGGTTTTCTTGTTGTAGTTATAGCGCAGGTCTAGTTCCATGCACAAGGAGAGAGCAGGGGTGGTGAGGATGGAGGTGAAGAGAATTCTTCACAGACAAGTTGGTAGGCAATTTGAGTAGACAACATAGGGGTAAGGTAACTGGAGACAGTTATTCTGTGCCATGAGGGACTCGTAAGTTCCTCTGGCCATGATGTAGTTGTGAGAGATGAGCGAGGAGGGGGTTTGCTGGGTCATGATTTGTAGTGCCAAGGACAATTGCTGTACTTCCTGTTACAGAAGTATTGGTATTCAAGGGGATGAGATGATGGGAGATCATTGCAATAGAGGAAGAAGAACTTGTAGAAGGATAGACTGGGTTGGAATTCAAAGTTTCTTTTATGGAGCATTTACTGGGGGAAGTCCTTCGGGCGAGAGGACTTATATTCATCCAGGAGGGTTTGTGCGTGTTTGAGGTTTCCCTCTGGTTCCCAGGTGTTCTTTGCTGTGGAGTATCCTTTCTAGGATACTAGATATTGCCTTTGTCCTTGTGTTCCTCTGTGTGAAAGGATGGTGTCTATTTCATATTCTTCTTCTCTGCCGATCAACTTGGGCAGTGGATCTGAGAAGTTGGGGCTGTGTTCCACAGTTTCTCAATAAGGGGATAGGAGGGAGGCATGGAAGACATCATGTATTTTCCAGGTCAGTGGCAGTTTAAGGCGATATGATACAGGGGAGATGACCTGTGTGATTTCAAATGGTCCCTCTCACTTGGGGGACAGCTTCCTTGATAGGTACCGCAGTCAAAGGTTCCTTCCTTCCAGCCATACCTTGTCTCCGACTTCCCAGGGGCAGAATTTTGAAGAAGTCTGTTCTCTCATGATCCATTGGGTCTTTTCGTGTACATCTAGGGCTTCCCATCAGGCTTCCTCTAGTTCGGACAGGCATGTTTCCAGGGCAGGGAGGAACATCTTTCCGATTGGGGGATAAGAGCAGGGTTCGTATCCTAAGATGAGGGAGAAAGGGGATTTCTGGGTGGACAAGTGAACAGCGGAATTATGAGAGAATTCTGCCATGGGAAGTAGTTCTGCCCATCGTTCCAGGTGTCTGTCACAGAATATGCATAGGTAGGTTTTGAGTTCTTGGTTTACTCATTCAGTTTCTCTGTCAATCTGAGGATGGTACACAGATGATAGTTTTAGGTCATATTTTAGGATTCTGGAGAGTTCTCGAGTGAAGGTTGATGCAAATTGTGGTCCTCTGTCTGCTATGCAATGGTCATATAGACCGTAGTGTCAGAATATGTTTGTGAAGAAGAGTTGGGCGACTCCTGCAGCATTGATAGTCTTGTGACAGGGTATGAGAATTACCCCCTTTGTAAGGCCATGGTCAACCATGACCATAACAGAATCATAGGTGTCAGATGTAGGAAGGTTGGTGATGAGATCAATGGAAACTTGCTGGAAAGGGCATGTACAGGAGGATGGTAACGGAGACAATGCTGGGGTTGTGGGATGTGTGTTTACTTTGTTGGCTTGGCAAGTTGCACATCCTTGGACAAATTTGTGGATAAAGGTGGTCATTCCAGGCCACCAATAATCCTGTTGCATCAGATTGATGGTGCAGAATATTTCCCCATGTCCTCCGTGATCACTTTCATGGATAAGGTGGACAATCCCCTGTCATGCTGGTTCTGGGATGTAGAAACGATGTTTGTAGTATAGCATGCCATCAATGTATTCCCAATCTATCAGCTGGGATTTGGTGATTAGGGAGGGTTCCTTCATTGAGGGCTTTTAGGGCCATGACAACTAAAGGATCAGATGGGGTAGATTCAGCAGTTTTCTCAACAAGGGCAAAGTCAAGAGTGCAGACAAAGATATCCTCAGGTAGGAGGGTGACTTCTTGATTATCCTGGGAAGTGTCCATGATGTCTCATCAAGACAATGCGTCTGTGGGTCCCATCTGAGTTCCCAGTACCGGGGAGAAGGAGAGATCGAAGTCTTGGAGAAATAGCATCCATTGTGCCTGTCTTCTGGATAGTTTCTGTGGTTCTATAAAATAGGCGAGGTTCTTGTGGTCCATAATGACTGTCACTGGGAGTCCTGTTCCCTGTAGGTAATGTTTCCATTCTTCTAGAGCATGGATTACTCTGAGGAGTTCCCGGTCATAGATGTCATAGTTTCGCTCAGCGGAGGATAAGGTTTTTGAGAGGTAGGTGCAGGGATGTAGGTCTCCATTGCTGTTAGTTTGCATGAGGATCACCCCAATGGCTGTTAAGGAAGCATTGGTCATGACTGTGAAGGGTTTTGTGACGTCGGGCATCTGGAGGACTGATTGCTGGGTGAAGGTTTGTTTGATGGCTAAGAAGGCATTGTTGCATTTCTTGGTCCATTCCCACTTGGCTCCCTTCTTAGTTAGGTCATGTAGGGGTTTTGCCTTGGTGGAGAAGTTCGAGATGAACTTCCTGTAGAAGTTGCAGAATCCAATGAACGATCAGACTGCTTTGATTGATTATGGGGGTTGCCATTTGTTGATGGCCTTTAGTTTTACTGGATCCATCTGGATCCAGTCTGCTCTAATGATCATTCCAAGGTATTCCACTTTTTCTTTGTTGAAGAAACACTTTTTCAGTTTCAATGACAAGTGGTGTTCCCTGAGTCGTTGGAGGACTTGGCAGGTTCATTCCTGATGTACTGTTGGGTTGTTCAAGTGGATGAGAATGTTGTCCATGTAGATGATTAGCCATCATTTGGCTAGGAGGTCTGCGAAGGTGTGGTTCATCAAGGCTTGGATGTTGCTGGGGAGTTACACATGCCGAAGAACATCACAGTTGGTTCAAAGAGTCCCATGGGAATTATAAATGCTGCTTTCCACCTGTCCTGTGGTTTGATGAGGACGTTGTTGTATCCTCATTGGATATCCATTTTGGTAAAGATGGATGATCTTTTGAATTGATCGATGAGGTTGGAGATGAGTGGAAGTGGGTAGGCATTTTTGATGGTATGGGAGTTCAGGTACCGGTAGTCCTGGCAGGGTCGTACAGATCCATTTTTCTTTGGTACGAAGAAGAAGGGGAATGCTTGCAGGGATTTGGATGGGACTATTTTCCCAGATTTCAGATGTTCGTCAATGAAATCTTTGCAAGCTTCCTTTTCTTTGGGGTTTAGAGGGTAGGTATACCTTGGCTACCTTGGGTACGAAGGTTCCATCAAGGTCTACCCCATGGTCAAATGATCAAGAGGGTGGTAGTTCATCTTCTTCTCGTTCAGCAAAGACATCCATGAAGTCCTTATACTCAGGGGGAAGTGGTTCTTCCTTGTGGGGTTCATTTACTGCAAGTTCCATTATCCATTCACATTGTGTGCTTTCTTGGGTTTATCTAGTCGGATTTGTTTATATCCTTTCTTCTTCACTAGATCGTGATCTATGAAGTCTCCACTTGCTCTGTAGTCTACAAGGGCAAACATGTCGACGATTTGGTCGTTTTCTTGTTCAAACAGTGAGATGGGGATTTGCATCGATTCACTGTTCGGATCAGACAAGAATACTGGTGCTATTACTTCAGGATGGGAGAGTGTTTACCCTTTCCTCCTGTCTAAAAATCCTTCTTTGGGATTTTTTCTTCTTCGACCTGGGTTGTGGCAACAATTTCTGGTTTGTCAATCTCGTAGAGGATGTCGAGTGTGCGTACGATTTCCTCCTCAGTGACACCCCTCTCTTTAAGGGTGTCCTGATACTCTTCGAACTTGGTCTTTCTGATGTGTTCGTTCCTAGCGGGGTTCCTCTGCGGGTGAGGAGGGGTTCAGTTGTTGCTCTTTCCTTGTCCCTCAGGATGTTTGTCTTGGGAGTGGTTCCTGATATGGCATCCTACCTGGTGGCATTTGAAACACTTGTTGTTTTTCATGTGTTCTGTCCTCTCTACTGATGAAAGTCTGGTGAATTTGACATGAACAGCATCAACATCCATGGCGTTGGGGTCTCTGGTGGATCATCCTTAGATCTGGAAGTCCACCTTTTGTCCTTTTCGCAGATCCTCTATCCTTTTGTTCTGAGCATGAAATACTCCAGAAAGCCTGAGCCATTCTGAGAGTTTGTCAGGGAGGGGATTGATGGAGAGGATCTTTGTGGAGATGTCGGGGTCCAATCCCTTTATGAGGTAGTTTATCTTGGTTAACTTGTCATCAATTCCCACTATGGCCTCTGCGGCCTGGAAGGCAGTGATGTAGTTGGCATATTCAGCATCACCTTTCCCTTGCTGTGTTAGGTTGTCCAGCTGTTCCCTTGCTTGGTTCTTGTAATCGAAGGGGAAGAAGGTCTTCTCGAATAGTTCCATGAGTTTAGTAAAGGTAAGATCCTTTACTACGTTGTTGGCAAGTTGGACATAGATCGATTCGGAGAAGGCGTTTCCTCGACCCTTGCTCATCTTTGCAAGAGTGGTTAGGACCTTGGCATTCTTGTTGTAAAACTTTTGGTTCATGTTGAAGTAGGCGGTCATGGCCATTTTCCAATGTATTGCATCCTTCAGGTCCCCAGAGAAGTCTGCAGGCAATCCAGCTTTAAGTTCAACATCTTTGTTTCCATGATCCAACATTTCTATGTCAGGATTTGGGTCTTCGGGTGGTGGGGGTGGCAGTTGTCTAGAATGGATGGGTGGTACATCTTGGATCCTCCAGTCCTCAGTGGGGATTGGTGCTGGAAGAGCAAAGAGTGCAGACAGTGTTTGGATATCATCTGAGGATTCAGAAGGGGGATGTATGGTCCATCCTCGTTGTGATCCTTGTCCAGAAATGGTGGGCGTATCTTTCTGTCAGGCGACAGAGATAGAGTTGAGGAGCTAGTTCTTTTGTTAACGCTGGGCATCGGAACTGAGCACAGCGTACACTCGAAGTAGTACAAAGACTTGTTGTGGGCGAAGCAGTAGAAAGTCTCACTACCCAATGTGCACACTTGGGGCTCGTGGATGTGCTGAGTAACAATGCTGAATTGCATAGAACTAGCTGAGGA
>JBBPLF010000993.1:0-12979 GCA_038089615.1 Aureoboletus auriporus
CGTCCTACTCTGAGTGGACGCTCCCTCGAACCCTCATACCACCAATGACAGTGTTGTCGTCGGAAGAACCCCCTTGAACCCTTGAACCATCTACGACGAACGTCCGTCCTAAACAGAATCTCTGAACCGACCAGGTCTACATTTACCTCTACCCGAGTTAAGCGTAACACTCTCTTTGTCACTCCAAGCAACCTACCTTGCAACTCTGGTCCTCCAAGCCAGCACACTCTTCAATGTTGAACAACTCCACAGCAACATCCTCTCTGCTCTCCCCTCCGATCCCATCACTATTTAGCACCTCTCCCCTACCAACCCTGCCAATCCCCATTGGTCAGTCGACTCTGATGGCTTCCTCCGTTTAGATGGCCAAATTTATGTCCTGGATGTGAACAATCTCTATCTCCACATCCTCCATTACAAACATGACCACCCGCTCTCCAGACATTTCGGTCAAAACTGGACTCTGGAACTCATATGATGCAAATACACCTGGTCAGGAATCAAAACCTTCATGAAAGACTACATCTCGTCTTGCACTTCCTGCGCCCACACCAAAGTTCCTAGACACAAGCCTTATGGACTCCTGAAACAACTCCCCATTCCTGAAAAACCCTGGAACTCCATCTCCATGGACTTCATCAAACAGCTCCCTCTGTCCTCCGGATATACCTCCATACTTGTCATTGTCGATCGCCTCTCAAAACAGTGCATTTTCATCCCCACTTACGACACAATCACATCTTCAGAGTTAGCAAAACTGTTCCTCCTCCATGTGTTTTCCAAGCATGGAGTTCCATCCCACATCACCTCCAATCGAGGCTCCAAGTTCGTCTTGCATTTCTTTCGTTCTCTAGGCAAGGCCCTCAACATCCGTTTACAGTTCACCTCTGATTACCACCCGGAAGGAGATGGCCAAACTGAGCAAATGAACCAGACCCTCAAGCAGTACCTCTGGATCTATTGCAACTACCAACAAGACAATTGGTCTGAACTCCTGCCCCTCACGGAGTTTTCATACTACAACGCTCCGAGCGCAACCACCAAAGTATCTCCATTCTTCACTAACAAAGGGTACCACCTAAATCTTATGGTCTACCCTGAACGAGATCTTCTCTCCTCCACTCACACACATGAATACTCTATCGACCTCGATTCCCTCCACCAGTTCCTCCGTGAAGAGATGGCTCACGCACAAGAGTGATACCAAGGCCCTATGGATACTAAACAGACTCCGGCACCAGATTTCAAAGTTGGTGACCAGGTCTTCGTCAAAGTAAAGTACTTCCGCTCTACACAACCCTCCAAGAAACTATCCAAGAAAAACTTGGGTCCATATGACATTATCACTCAAGCTGGTACTCACTCCTTCACACTCCATCTCCCCAACTCCATGAAGTCTGTTCACCCCGTCTTCCATGTCTCCCAACTCAAACCCTCCATATTCAACATCATCCCCAATTGGACTTAACCTCCACCTCCGGCAGTCGAAGTAGACGGTGAACCAGAGTATGAGATCTCTGAGATTCTTGACTCCAAGATCGATTGTCAACACAAGACTTGCAAGTTACTTTACCTTGTGCGTTGGTCTGGCTATGAAAGTACTGACAAAGAGTTGTCTTGGCTACTCACTACGGAGCTCAGACATGCCTCTGAACTCGTCCAGGACTATCATGCTTGCTATCTGGACAAGCCCAGACCTCACAATTCCTGACTTGACACACCTTCCGATTTTGGACCCCATCTTTGCCTGATCGCCTTCAAAGGTTCAGGCCTAAGAGGGGGATACTGTCATATCCTGGATTTCATCCAAGTCCAACTCTGGTCACTGCGATGCAACTCCAGATATCCTGCAACAACTCCAGCACAATCTCACACATTTAGGTATCTCCATTCTCCAGACCCTTTTATTTATACTATTATATTCTTCCTTTGTCATCTCATACATACCTTCCATTCTACATCTGTCACTTGTCCCTAGTTTCCCTGACTGTCACTTTTCCCTGTTCCATTCTCCATCTGTCATTCCGTACTTACACCTCCATTCTCCATTTGTCATTCCAACCTTTATACATTCTCACTTTGTACCTACCTCCAAGATATTTACCTGACTCTGTATTTTAGACCCTTCTGCCCTCCATACTCTCTTTGTAACCTCAGTCGAATATCGAATTGAATACTGAATCGAACAACCTTCTTCTTCTTGCTCTGACCTCCTGGTCTCCATCCGATCTCCATCTCTGTCTTCCCCTCCATTACACTAGAGCCTAACGGTTCTTGTAACCTCCAACCTCTAACGTCTGACAAATTCAAGACTCCGGGTTCAATAAGGGCACAGCACATACACTGAAGCCAAGTCCCACCAAGACTCCACTCCGGACTTTGCTGGAGTTACGTCCATCCACATAGTTCTAACAACAGTGAAGAACCAGTCTGGCTAGGTCACAGACAATGCAGCTGTTAGGCGCAAGCATTGCATTTTGCTAACCAGTGCTCATAATCTGTTGAAGTGGCTATGTACTACAAGAGTAGAATAGACCTGAGGAAGGAAGTACTAGCTCACTGGTTCAAGTAAACATTGAGTAGATGGCACATCATGGTAATTGGTCAAGATGTTATTCTGACTCTGCTACTAAGTTTGTAATATATACTACAGTGCATAAATCACATGATATATATATATACTTATTAGTACTTTCTGGTTCCACACTTCCAGGTTCTGAGGTTCCAGGTTTTGGAGTTCTGAACACTACACTACACTATGATAATTATAAGTATATTTGTTGAACAGTAATAGATACTTATTCAACATATACTTGAAAGTGGAGAATCAAACTGCATGCATTCCTGACCCCATACTCTCACTATTGAGTGCATCACATGAGTCACAGCAATACTTTGTTTGTCATTACTTGTATTATCTAAGCTAGGTCTGTGCATAGCATCTGTTAAGCCCTAGCCAATCAGAACAGGTTCTGTATTATGCTTGACTCAGGTAGAGGCAAATGTAGACCTGGTCGAGACAAGGGTTCTTTCAAAGATGAAATGTTCATTGGTGATAGGGTCAAGGGTTCAAGGTTCTTCCAACAATAAGTTTATTGTTGGTGGTTTCAAGAGTTTCAAGGGGAGTGTCCACTCAGAGTAGAATGAGGACTTCAAGAGGACAAGAGATTCAAGGTATCAAGAGATGATGTCAAAGTATGATGCTATTCCAGGTAAGTCAAGCATAAGGTACATTGTTGATATCATAGGGTTTATATAGGGGAAAGGAAAGAGGAATTACTAAGCAGTAGAATGTGAAGAAATCCCTAGGAATTTATGAGTAATACACAGCAAGTGATAGAAATAAAAAGAAAAGTGCCAAGCAGGCTATACAATGAGACACATGTCCGATAGAGATGCATAGACAAGTAAGCAAGATGACAAATATGTTCAAGAGGAATGCATGGAAAGGTAATTGTGATGACTAGGAGGAAAAAGAATAGAGGCAAGTTGTAACATCTTATCTCTTCTGCAATGAGAACATCTGCAGCAAGAACATCATCTCCTGGCACCAATGGATCTTCTTCAGCAACCTGATGATCATGAATGTGAATGAAATTGTGGATCACACACAAGGTCATGGGAATGCATGTGTGGATCTCAAGGGAGTATTCAGCTGGTAGCAAAAGGATGCAGAAGCATTTTTTTAAAATACCAAAGCTGCACTTGATGACATTGCACAATGATGCATGACAAAGGTTGAACAATTCTTCCTTGTTTGCTGGTCTTCATACAAAAAATTGATTATTGTATTGAAATTCAAGTAATGATGCAGCACACATACCTGATTTGAGTATGTCCCCATTCTGCAAGATGATAATGGACACCACGGTATGGAATGAGTAGTTCACTATGCATTGGATATCTGGCATCAGCAAGATAGTATTTTCTATCTGGTACGACAAATGCATTTTGGGACTGTACACTCTCATAAACATGCACATCCATGGCTGAGCCCTTCCAGCCAGTGAGGGCATATATGAACTTGAGATTGAAGTTGCAAGCAAAAAAGCAGTTTTATGACAAGAATCCTTTGCAGTTGTGGTAATTTGGTTGTAGATAAGAAGGTGGTGCAGTAACAATATGGCTCCCATTGATTGCTCCAATTGCATGTCTGAAGTATGGCCAAAACTTTGAATTTTGCATGATCTTGGTGGAGATAACTTTGCCAGTGGAAAGGTGAACATATTTTGAGTATATTGGTTGACTTGACATCATGTCAAGGATTTTCTGAAAGTAGCTATAGAATATTTTACCACATGTCAGATCATAATCAACAGAGGCCTGAGGGCATTGGCTATATCATACTGTGAGATAGTGCCATTTGATCATTGAAAATGTTTTCTGACATGCCTAATTGTCAGGCCTGTGACTGACATATAACATCAGCAAAATATCACATGACTTTGGATGACTTTGACATCTTTGACAGGCATCAAAGACCCAAAGACACCAAAGACACCAAACTTTTTGCAGTTAGGTCCTTTCTTGTCACAGACCTGCAAAGACTACAGTGTCTTGCCACAGGCCTGGAAAAAGCAGTTGAAAAAGTTGTCCAACAAGTGGACCACAGACATCCTCGCAAACGCACAGAAAACACACAATAAATAGATTTCGCAATACAGTAGATAATAAAACACTTCATATGCATGTACTACCAAGCAGCCAGAGGTTGAGCTCTTGAGCAAGATCATTGTGTTGAAACGAAAGCGTCTGTTGGTGAGTCAGATTGAGCTGGCGAACGGGAATTTTGGGTAGTACTAGTAGTCGCCACACAAGTTTTTAGCTAGAATGTATTGGCATCACCGCTCTCTTGGATCGGATGTCAATTGTACATTTGTAGGACTATACCGATGACACATACCTATTATTTCTGACCCAGACTGATCATCCTCACTGGTAGTCTCAGGCTCTGACACTGACCCCTCAACAGTTTTGTCCTCATTTTCCATCATGGCTGCATTCAGGATGTCATCCGATAAAGCCATGATCATTGTGCGATCATCCAAGTCATTCTTGTCTTCAGTTGCATCTCTGCTGTGACCTTTCAAGGCCATCATTCTAGCATAAGCCCTTGAGTTGGCCTTTTGGTATACACATGCCGCCTTGAAGATCTCATTGAGCTTGCTTTTACTGAGTTTATTGACTGACTTTGCATAACGGATGGATTTTGCACCCCACATTTGATCAGAAAACTTTGTTTCCTTTGCCTTTGATCTATCTTTTTCGCCTGTCTTGTACATTGTTAGCGCGCGCTCAACCTAATAGGTGATGTAATTAGCTGGTATACAACGACACCGAAAAAAAAGATATAGTTACTGCAGTCAAGGCAAGGATCAGTGTGCCAATTGGCTGCTGTTCATCAATGATTGAATAGTATATAGAACTATGGTTGACAGAGTCAATATCCTTCAGATGCACTGCTAATATCTGTAAAATAAGAGGGCCCTGATAGGTCTTGCTGACCTAGAATACCTTTGTCAATAGCAATAATCATAGAATGAAAGCACATACCACCCAGGAGTCTTCGCCAACTTGCTTGACTTCACCAAAAACAAACAGTAGACCAGGCCCAAGTGCATGCTCAACATACACTTGCATTCCTTGACCTCATTATACTTCTTATCTGAAGCCCAGAGTTGTCTGACTGTTTCAATGGCTGCAGTGCCGATGTGATTGTGCCATTCATAAACCCACTGCATTGTCTATTGGCAATGATGGTGTGAGTAAAATGATTCTCTAAATGAGGCCGCATACCAGTTTGTAAATAGGATCATCGTCTTCCTTGAATTGATGGTGCCATTCCATGTAATCAACCGTTAGAGCGTCCCAAAAATTCTGCATTGGTGTCAGCAGTTCTTCAGTACTCCAAGGGTTTTCTAAAGTCCCAGCCCAACACCGAACCAGTGGAATGAACGAGTTTCGAAACATCCGCTGTGCACCCACAGGAAGATCTTGATGACTAGGGCAGACATGGGTGATTGACTCAGAGGTTGCATTAGTGATTGTGCCACTTGAAGCAAGGCACTCCTGAGGTGCGTTGGGGATAATTTTGGTCAGCTGTCAATGTTTGTGAGACTTGGCAATGAGTACTACCAACTTTGGCATGACATACCGCTGTCCCTTTCTTTGCATTCTCCTTGCTCGACTCTTTAGATGGCTTGCTGACACTACCTGTCACCATGGTGGTGTGGGAGGGAGTTGGCCACTGAGTTTCTTCTTCATCTGAAAGGCCATCAAAGGCGATAGAATTGTCTAAGTCAATGTCATCTGAGTCTATGCTGAGTAACCCAATCTGCCCTGGACCCGGGCTAGGCATTGCTTTCAGTGCATCCTTGCCCCTTTGGAATTGTGGCTTGAGCCCATGCCGGCAGGCCTGCACATTGGCCTTTTTCATTGACCTACTTGATGTGATGAGTCGCAATCCCTAGTCGTCTCACATTTTTACCTTAATGCAGTCTCATCTGCCTTTCTTTTTGTGCCTGTATTTTGGATTGAAGTAGTTGTAGGCTCTTTGCAAGTAGCCTCAATGCTTTCGCATATCACCTTGAAACTGTTGTCAATTTTACGCTTATCTAATCTTTTATCTAATCTTTTATCTAATCTTATCTGATCTCTTGTGATTGAGTCAGACACGGACTTAGCATTTTCAAGTCACGGACCACTTTGGTTCTCACGGTCACGTGACATTCTTAGGTAATCATTCCAGAACATTCCATGACGTCATACCTTAGGGCAGACTTGTATAGCCACACGCGCACGGACCAGTAGCACAGCATTTGTACAGTATATAAACCAATGCATCTCAACGTAGAACTTCAGTCAAGTTCTCGTTGATTTTCCCCTTAACTCCTCTTGTCTCTTAGTCAGTATCAACTGTGTGCGCCTGTGTCCAGTATTGGATTAGGGTCGACAACAGAAACCCCTTTTGGCAGGTCTGGTAATTGTGGCTGGTCCCACACTGCCATTATCTTCAACTGTTTGAGTGACTAATTATCCCTTCTTCAAGGTCTTTGTGCACTCACTGTGACCACCTGAAGTTGCCATTGGTGAGCAGTGTCATTGATTCTAATTGCAAAATATGCTCACCTTTGTTCACAGCATGTACTTGGGTTGAGGTCGTGCTTGGTACTTGGTCCTCGATGCTAATACTATCATCAGCTGACTTTTTCTGGTTGCATACCAGCTTTGAGGTAGGCTGGGCAAATGCTATGTGAAGTTGTTCTGACTTCTTTTGCAGATCATTCTCAATGTCAGCCACAGCCTGGATCTTTACTGTTGGTTTTCTTTGGCTTCTGTTGCAGCTACATTTTGAGCAGCACGCTCACTTTTGAACGATCTGGCTACTGCATCGGGAGGCAGGCTGATCTGGAGCCCCTGGATGACAAGATTGGTTGCTTGCCCGGGTGCTGATGAAACGAGGCTGAGCCATTGGCAGATGAGATTGGAGAAAGGACAGAGAGCAGTTAGTCAGAGTTTTTGGCTTGAAGTGTTGATTTTTTACTAAGTAAGCCACACGTTTGGCAACCATACAGTTGTCTTCTGCTTTTGTCATGTGAGTTTGCTTCTGTTGAGGCCATGCCATCAGTACACCCTTACCGTCCCAGAAATTTTATTTGCAGGCATTCTGGTTGCACTAAAAGCTGCCAAACATGTGGTGGGCTCAAGCAACATGTGCACATTCACCATGCCCAAGGTCAAGTAGCACCTATACCAGCACCCGTTCCGATGGTTGCAAATGAAGACAACAATGCTCCAGACTTTCATCTCCCTGATCATGATGATCATGATGATGGATTTGCTCCCCCTGATGATCCAAATCCGAGGAATGATCCAAATCCAAGAAAACGGGTTTATTATCATCCCATCATTAATGGTGAGCTATCACACTAATTTGCTCATAATTTGCTCACTATATGACAATCCAGGGATGCCATATAGTCAGGAAGGCATCAACTTATCCTTTGACAAGCTCCAATCCCCCTGAGACAATCCTCCACCTGATGATTGGTCACCGTTCGAGAGCCATGCTGAATTTGAACTGGCCAACTTTTTGTACCACAAAGAGCAGATGTCTGTGAGCAAAATAGATGATCTTATTGCTATCTTAGCTGCATTGTACGACACTCAGCCACCCTTCAACTCACATAGGAAACTATACCGTACTGTTGATGCCATCACTCACAGTGATACTCCATGGCAATCATTTTCCATCAAATATTCAGGGCCCATGCCAGAAAAGCCTCCTGCCTGGATGTCAGCAGAATACAATGTCTGGCATCGCAATCCATTGATCTTACTTGAGAATCAACTTGCCAATTGTGACTTTGATGGTGCTATCGACTATGCATCCAAGGTTGTTATTGACAAGGACAACAAGCGCGAGGTAGGCAATTTAATGTCAGGTCAATGGGCTTGGGACCAATGTGTATGTATCTGATTGCTGGTATTCTTCACATGATCTAATCATTCAAGCAGGAAATACATACTTGGCAAAGAGCCAGAAAATTGTGGCGCTATGTTTGCTCCTGTCATACTGGGAAATGACAAGACAACAGTCTCAGTAGGCACCGGTAATACTGAATATTATCCCCTCTACATATCATTGGGTAATCTACACAACAACATACGTCGGGCTCACTGCAACTTTGTCTCATTACTAGGCTTCCTTGCTATCCCTAAAAGTGAGTATCATGAAGGAGTAATTTTCAAGTTCACAAAGACTAATCTACTCTATTATGCATTACCAGCAGATCAGGCACACAAGAATGATGCTGATTTTCGATTGTTCTGCCAACAATTATTCCACTCATCACTTGTGGTGATACTACAACCTCTCCACCCAGCTATGATACAGCCACACATAGTGCGCTGTGCAGACAATCACTTCTGGCGTGTAATATATGGACTGGGCCCATATATCACAGATTACCCAGAATAGGCTCTCTTGGCATGTATTGTGCAAGGGTGGTGTGCAAGGTCAGTGTGTATTTTTTGAATGTGGGCATGCTGACACCATTTAGATGTACTGCTCCTCATGATGACCTAGATGGCGATGGAGGGCCACGGGCTCAATTACTCACCGAACAGCTTGTCCAAACCTTGGACCTCAAGACTCTTTGGGAAGATTATGGCATTGTGGGTAACATCATAGTAGGTCTAATGCGACCATATCCAGAATTGATATGGTATTCTTACATGACTCTATTAGCCTTTCACTGCCCATTTCCCTCAAGCAGATATCCATGAACTCATCACACCCGACCTCTTACATCAACTCATCAAAGGGACGTTCAAAGACCACTTGGTCACATGGGTTGGGGACTACCTCATAAAGACATATGGCGAGCGAGAGGCAGCAAATATAATGGCTGACATAGATTGGAGGATTGCTGCTGCACCCCTTTTTCCTGCATTGTGCCGTTTCCCTGAGGGCTGAGGGTTTAAACAGTGGACTGGAGACGATTCCAAGGCTTTGATGAAGGTACATTTTTTTTGCACCTCAAATGCCACTAGTGTAGTCCCCTAACAGAAAACTTGATATGCTTTATTATCATAGGTCTACCTCCTGGCACTTGTCAGATACATTCCAAATCAAATGGTGCAAGCAATTAGCAGTTTTTTGGAATTCTGTTACCTTGTTCATCGTCCTGTCATTAATGAGTCGATGCTTTGCAAAATCAAGGATGCAGTACAACAATTCCACAGACACTGCAATATTTTTGTGGCTACAGGCATACGCGTTTCTTTTGCTCTACCTTGCCAACATTCCATGATCCACTACGCAACCCTCATCAAAATGTTTGGAGCACCGAACAGACTTTGTTCATCAATTACTGAGTCACAGCATATCAAAGTGGTTAAAGAACCATGGCGATGTTCAAACCAATACGAAGCTTTGGGTCAAATATTGGTGACCAACCAACGGCTTGACAAACTGACAGCCGCCCAGCTGAACTTTGTACAATGAGGGATGCTAGAAGGACCTCTCTTGCCTGCTGTCGAGCAAAATGGACATGAAAGTGACCATGATGTAGCGGATATGATACCTCCAGTCATGGCTACCACATTTGATGTGCAGTTGGCTCAACGATATGGTATGTATGTCTTGATCCGGATCCTTTGCTTATTGTCTTGGATCAGCGTTGGTAACCTAATTACCTCTACAGTACATGGCCCAGGGTTACCACAAACTGCGATTGAGGTGGCTGTTCACTATGGCTATACCAACCTTGTACCATTGATTCGACACTTCCTCTATGATCAACTTAACCCTGATGCAAAAGTTCCTGGTGATCAAGCTGAGCTCAACCAATGCCCAGCATTCCGAGGCAACGTGAAAGTTTACCGGTCAGCAACAGCAACATATTACGCTCCAAGTGACCAGTCAGGGAAGAGTGGTATGCACTGTGATATCATACGCTGTACACCATCATGGTGTGGCGGGCTGGCACATATGGACACAGTTTTTGTTGACAATGGAGGTGATGAGGGTGATGGGCTGCAAGTGTTAGATTCGTTGATTTGCCATCGTGAGATCGTGCAAATGAATCATAGAACAAATAACGCTGAGGATATAACCGCTCTCTCTAGCGCTTTCGTATGAACTGAGAGCACTTGATACGTGGCTCCAGACGTGGGTGTGACGAGGAACCTCAAAGCATTGTCACACACAAGTACTTCGGGAGACCAGAGATTGCATAGGATAGTACTAGAGAAGAGAAGTACATCCAAGTGCGTAGAACTGGCTGGGGAAATGCCAGTGAAGAGGGTAGACTACTTATACTAGGCTGGGATGCTGCGTAAAGCAATGCGTGAGCTATGTATGCTGCGCGGAGCAATGCGTGCTGCGCGAGGTGATGCGTACAGCGCAGTGATGCGTGCTATCCGGGCTGCGTAGGGCAGTGGAGACTGCGCGTGCTGCGTAGGGCAATGCAGGGTAATCTAGATAGGATCGGGAGATACGAGTCATCAATCGGGAGATATGATGACGGGGGGAAAGGTCCGTAAAGTAAGGAGAGGTTGAGTGTGACTCAACAGGGGTAGCGTGACTCAACAAGTGAGCGTGACTCAACAAGTGAGTGTGGCGTGACTCGACAAGTGAGTGTAGCATCTTCCTCCGGGTGGGAAGGTGTTTAACATTCCTCCTCTGAATGAAAGGTGAAAGCTTCTACATTCCTCCTCCGAATGAAAGGTGAAGGATCGCGTGAGGAAGAAGAAAAATGAATTGTCTGGGTACTGATTCGAATTGTAACAGCAAGTGTTACGGTTTTCCCTTTCAACCCCTCTTTTCCCTATGTCTATGGACTCATCATCTCCCCTCGTGTCTTTGCGAGACACTTGTCTTCTTCTCCTTACTAAGATCTTTTGCCTTCTCGTTTCACTTGTTGAGTTACACCTGACGCACTTGTTGAGTCATGCCTTATCTTTGCTTACATAACGGACCAGATCTCTCCTTGTCATCATTCTCCTTATATGATGACTCATGCTCCTTTACCCATCGATACATAGCCCATACTGCGCACATCGCCTTATGCAGTGCGTAGTCACATAGCCCTTACTGCGCTCACTGGATTGCACAGTATCATACATCATATAAGTAGCTACCTGACTTCTCCTGTATTTCCCCAGCTAGTTCTACGCAATCCAGCATTGTTACTTAGCACATCCACAAGCCCCAAGTGTGCACATTGGGTAGTGAGACTTCTCTTCTCTTTGCTTCACCCACAACAAGTCTCTGAACTACTTCAAGTGTTCACTGTGCTACATTCTGACGCCCAGCATTAACAAAAGAACTAGCTCTTCAACCTCATCTCTGTCTCCTGACAGAAATATACGCCCATCATTTCCAGACAAGGATCTTGATGAGGACGGACCATATGTATGTCCCCCTTCTGATTCATGAGACGATACTCCTACACCAACTGCTCTCTTCACACTCCCAGCACCAATCCCCACTGAAGACTGGAGAGTCCAAGAAGCACCACCAATCCATAGACAACTGCCGCCCCCACCACCAGAAGAACCTCACTCTGACATCGAAATGTCAGACCATGGAAGCAAAGACATAGAACTCAAAGCCAGACTCCCAGCAGACTTCTTTGGAGATCCGAAGGATGCTATACATTGGAAGATGGCCATGACAGCCTACTTCAATATGAACCAAAAGTTCTACAACGAGAATGCCAAGGTCTTAACTGCCCTCGCAAAGATGAGCAAGGGCCGAGGAAGCGCCTTCTCTGAATCCATCTACATGCAGCTTGCCAACAACACAATAAAGGATCTCACCTTTGCCAAGCTCATGGAACTATTCAAGAAGACCTTCTTCCCCTTCGACTACAAGAACCAAGCCAGGGACCAGCTAGACAAACTAGTGCAGATGGGGAAGAGCGATGCTGGATACATCAACTACATCACTGCCTTCCAGGCCGCAGAGGCCATAGTTGTTACGATTTTCCCTTATAACCCCTCTTTTCCTTATGTCTATGGACTCATCGTCTCTCCTCGTGTCTTCACAAGACACCTATCTCTTTCTCCCCATTAGGTTCTTTTCATTCTTTTGCCTTACAAATGCCTGACGAACACTTGTTGAGTCACGCTTTACCTTTCGCTTACTTAACCTTACGAACACCTGACACACACTTGTTGAGTCACACTTTACCTTTACTTACTTAATGGACCAAACCTCTCCTCGTCACCATTCTCCTTATATGGTGACTCGTGTTCCTTTACCCATTGATACATAGCCTCTACTGCACACATCGCCTTATGCAGTGCGCAGTCCCATAGCTTCTACTGCGCACACTGGATTGTGCAGTATCATACACCGTATAAGTAGTTACCAGACTTCGCCTGTATTTCCCCAGCTAGTTCTACGCAATCCAGCGTTGTTACTTAGCACATCCACGAGTCCCAAGTGTGCGCATTGGGTAGTGAGAAC
>JBBPLF010000994.1:0-12975 GCA_038089615.1 Aureoboletus auriporus
CACATCCACGAGTCCCAAGTGTGCGCATTGGGTAGTGAGACAACCTTCCTCTTTGCTTCGCCCACAACAAGTCTTCGAACTACTTCGAGTGTTCGCTGTGCTACGTTCCGACGCCCAGCGTTAACACTTACTTCTCCTAGATGTTCCTATCGGACATCTTGTCATCTTGCTTATTCTCTCATGCGTTCCTATCGGACACATGTCTTGCTGTACAGCCCACTTGACATCATTGTTTCTTTTTCTATCCTACTTGCTGTGTATTACTAAACATTCCTTGAGATTCCTTTGCATTCTATTGCTTAGTAATCTCCCTTTCCTTTCCCTATATAAACCCTACGATACCAACGATGTACGCTATGCTTGACCTACCTGGAATAGCATCATACCTTGCATCATCTCTGATCCCTTGGATCCCTTGTTTCCCTTGTAGTCCTTGTCCTACTCTGAGTGGACCCTCCCTCGAAACCCTTGAATCACCAATGATTGTCTTATCATTGGAAGACCCCCTTGAAACCTTGAACCCTTGAACCATCTACGATGAACGTTCGTCCTAGACAGAACCTTTGAACCGACCAGGTCTACAATCACCTCTACCCGAGACAAGCATAACAAACCACACATGGGTATGGAACCCAAACAATCCCCTTTCCCGCAGCAATGGACTTTGCCACTAAACTTCAAATGATGCTTGACAACCTAAAGAAGGCTCAAGTTGAGATGAAGAAACATGTGGACGAGCTACGCTCTGACACATCTTCCTTTTTGGCTGGACAACATGTCTGGCTTTCCACCGCCAACCTCAAACTTCCCAAGCAGTCTAAGAAACTGATGGAACACTGGATTGGCTCCTACCTTATTATGGCCTCAGCAGGACCTAATGCCTATACACTCGCTCTACCAAAGATAATGCATATTCACCCGACAGTGGACATAAGCCACATTAAACCATATTTAGAAAAATTCCCTTCACAACCTTTGTCATTCCCGGAACCAGTAGATGTGTTGGATGAGAGACACAAAGAATACGAAGTTGACTATGTCATCGACTCTCATCCCCGGCACAGGTGCATCAAATTCCTCATCCACTTGAGGGGCGAAAATGAAGAAGATCGCACGTGGAAACCCCGTTCTCATCTTAAACATGCACAAGTGTCTATTGCCGACTTTTACAAGTCTCATCCCTCTACCCCACGCAGCCTCAACATGGCGCAAACACTCTTTGATGGACTATTCAAACTATACAAAAATCTGACAACCGCACCTGCTCCTTTTTCTCACCTGGAAGTCGAGATCTAAATGGGGGTAATATTGTCAATTTTACGCTTATCTAATCTTTCTGATCTTATCTTATCTTATCAGATCATCTTTTATCTTTGGACTTAGCATCTTTCAAGTCATGGACCACTTTGGTTCTCATGGTCATGTGACATTCTTAGGTAATCATTCCAGAACATTCTATGATGTCATACTTTAGGGCAGACATGTATAGCCACACGTGCACGGACCATTAGCACAGCATTTGTATAATATATAAACAATACATTCTCAACGGAGAACTCCAGTCAAGTTCTCATTGAGCTTTCCCCTCAATCATCTCTTGTCTCTTGTCAGTATCTTTTGTGTGCGCTTGTGTCCAGTATTGGATTACGGTCGACAACAGGTGTTGTTATGATTTACCCCTATTCATTTTTCTTCTTGTCATCTTGCTTATGCTCTTATGCATTCCTATTGGACACATGTCTCACTGTACAGCCCACTTGACATCATCGTTTCCTTTTCTATCCTACTTGCTGTGTATTACTAAACATTCCTTGAGATTCCTTTGCATTCTATCACTTAGTAATTTCCTTTCCCTTCCCCTATATAAACCCTATGATACCAACAATGTACCTCACGCTTGACCTACCTGGAATAGCATCATACCTTGCATCGTCTCTGATCCCTTGGATCCCTTGTTTCCCTTGTAGTCCTTGTCCTACTCTGAGTGGACGCTCCCTCAAAACCCTTGAAACCACCAATGATTGTCTTATTGTTGGAAAACCCCCTTGAACTCCTGAACCATCTACGGCAAATATTCGTCCTAGACAGAACCCTTGAACCGACCAGGTCTATGATCACCTCTACCCAAGACAAGCATAACAAAAGGTTAAGCATGCTCTAAACAGGCTACCATCGCTATAAGCCTTTTATCACTATTTCCCACCATTGTTCCTTGCCCGACCCTTGTTGGGGTTGCCATCGAACTCCAGCTCAAGAATCTACTTCTGAGCCCGAACCTGAACCGTCCCTCACCAACCTAGAGGAAGAACTTGACCTTGACACCACCCTTCTGACCGAAAAAGAATGAAGGGAAGATCTTGACTTATCTCATGCTTTGTCAGCCACCTTGACCATCCCACGAGTACCTACACCACTGTCCCCAACCCCAGGTGCCCCCCATACCAACCCTTTTGTCTTGCCCTTGTCCTCACCACCCTTGTCCCCAATCATGTCTATGACACCTACTATGAAACCCACGGAACTTCATATCGGAACACCCATTGCTTTCAATGGAAACCCAGCCAAAACTATGATATGGCTTGACACCATCATATTCTATCTCATCGTCAACAAGAAAGTCTATGACTCTGAAGCCAAACGGGTTGCCTTCGCCCTATCTTATATGACGAAAGGAACTGCCACCACTTGGACAGCCACCTTCCGCCAGAAAGCCCTAAGCGGAAAAACCCCAGATCTAGGAACCTTTGCCGACTTTCATTCCACATTCAAAACGGCCTTCAAGAAGAAGGACACCACTAAGAAAGCTATTGCATGGCTTTCCACCCATTGAATGCCCGACAATGGCGATCTCTCCAAGTACATTGCTATGTTCCAGAACAACAACATCATCTCAGGAATCACAGACAACGGTGTCCTGAAATCGTTCTTCGGCGCAGGACTTCCTATCTCCATGTCTGTCATATCCCGGATTCCATCCAAGTCCAACTCCGGTCACCACGACGCAACTCCAATTATCCTATGACAACTCTGGTGCAATCTCACACACTCAAGTATCTCCATTCTCCGGACCTCTTAATTTATACTTCTATACTCTTCTGTTGTCCTCCCACACATATCCTCCCTTCTCCGTCTGTCATTTCGACCTTTGTGTATTCTCGCCCACTTTGTTATCTTAGTTCCCTGGACTTCCATACTTCATATTCTTGCCTCGTCACTCCCCGTTTCACTCCTGACATTTGTTCCGTCTCCGTCGGTCACTACTGACATCTCCGTCACCATCGGACACTACTTACCTCCGTCTCCATCAGATATCCTACTTACATCTCCGTCCCCGTTGGTCACCCTGAAACACCTCTGCCCTCCATATATAAGTTCCTCTGTACTGTAGTTGTAACTCCAGTCGAATATCGAATTGAATATCGAATTGAATACCCACCTTCCTCTCCTTGCTCCAACCTCTTGGTCTCCGTCTGACCTCCCTCTTCATCTCACCCTCCATTACACTTGAACCCAGGCAGTTCTCATGACCTCTGACCTCCAAACAAATTCAGGACCCCTGGGTTCAGTAAGGGCACAGCACATACACTGAAGCCAAGTCCCACAGAGACTCCGCTCCAGACATCGCCGGAGTTACGTTCGTTTCCATTGTTCTAACAATGTCTGAAAAGATCAGCGACTCGACCAAGGATACCAAAACCATTGAGGATTGGTACAAAAGAGCGCAAGAGATTCAAACCAGGAAAGACCTTGCCAAAGCCTTCGCCCAACAACATTGCACCAAAGTCACCACCCAGACCTACACCCCCTCGTCCTCCAGAACCCAGATCAAACCACGAGACCCAGATGCTATGGACGTCAATGCTATCTGCATCTCCAAGCTCTCTTCAGAAGAATGTAAACAAATAAAGGACTCTGCTTCCACTGTAGGAAACCCAGACATATGAGCGGGGAATGTCCCCACTTCTCAAAAAGGGAACCCACTGTCAAGAAGACCACCAAGGAGGAAGAAATCCCAAATCTCACGGACATCAATGACGACAAAGAAACCGTCCGAAGGGTAGCATTTACCCAAATGGATTTTTGAAGAGGGGAACTCAATCGACGCAAGTCTCCCCTACCCTTAGATGCGATGCTGTACATGTACACTCTTTGACCAAATCTATGCAAATCCCCATTCAAATTGTCGTACCATCGCATACCCTTCAAACCATCGAAATCCACACCCTAGTTGACAGCAGAGCCAATATCTCCTATATCAACCGCCACTTCGTTCAGAAACACAAATTACCCATCACCAAACTCGAAAAACCAATTCGAGTATGAAACACCGATTTTTCTTACAACAACAATGGCGACATCTGATACACCTGTGATCTCTTCCTCATTATTGAAGGAATCACCCAATGAACCACCTTCCATGTCATGTCCTGTGGATGAGACAATCTCATACTTGGACTCTCCTAGCTCAAGAAAGTCAACCCGCAAGTTGACTGGACCAATCGAACCCTCTCTCTTGACGAATCCCTCAATTAATCAAAGGATCTCTTTCACTCCCATATGGAAGATACCAGACGACATGATTCTTTCTACAAGAAAGCATCACCACCCCCACCACGACACATTCACGTCAACACCGCCACAGAAGATCATCTTTTCTCATATCTAAACCAGGAAACTGAGTCCCAGTATATCCAGTGAGCCTTTGATAACAGGACCCTTCATCACATCATTTGATGGAGATCCAATTTTATTCCCAAAGGATCCCTGGTCATTGCCAAGCTAACCACCCCCACCAAACTTGCTATGACTGCCAAGAAGAACAAACCCAAGATCACCCTTCCCCCTGAATACCGGGATTACGCTTCGGTCTTCTCGAAAGAAGCAACTGATCATGTACCCCCTTTCCGACCCTACGACCACGAAATCAACACTAAAGATACCTTTGTCCTGAAAATTGGGAAAATCTACCCCCTCTCTCCTGACGAACGAAAGGCGACAGAAGCCTTTCTCAATGAAAACCTCACCTCCGGAAAAATCCGACCGTCGAACTCCCCCCAAGCTTCCCTTTTCTTCTTTGTTAAGAAAAAGGGTGGAGGTCTTCATCCTTGCCAAGGCTACCGATACCTCAATGAACATACCGTTCATGATGCATACCCTCTCCCCCTTATCTCAGACCTCATCGATAAACTCCAAGGAGCAAAGGTCTTTACCAAATTTGATGTTTGATGGGGATACAACAATGTTCGCATCAAGGATGGACATCAATGGAAAGCTGCCTTCATCACCCACAAAGGCCTTTTCGAACCTACTGTTATGTTCTTTGATCTCAATAACTCCCCCGCTACATTCCAATGCTTCATGAATGACTCCTTCAGAGATATGATCTTGGAAGAATGGCTTGTCATCTACATGGATGACCTTCTTGTCTTCTCTCCTGACGACGACACCCACACCGAATGGACCCAACACATCCTCCAAAGAATGAAGGAACTCAACCTTCATCATAAACTCGAAAAATGCACATTCGCTGCCAGTGAAGTTGAATATCTGGGGATGATCGTGAAACCCGGACAACTAGCTATGGACCCTGTCAAACTAGATGGAATTACCAAATGGCCTACACCAACTAAAGTCAAAGAAGTCCATTCTTTCTTTTTCTTAGGTTTCACCAATTTCTACCGACGATTCATCCCTGACTACTCCACCATTGCACGACCTCTCATTGATCTTACCAAGAAGGACCTTGCATGGAATTGGACTCCTTCCTGCCAACAATGCTTTGACAAACTCAAGGAACTTTTCTTGTCAAAGCCTATCCTTCATCTTCTCAACCTTTCCTCCCCATTCGCTATCGCCACTGATGCCTCGAAATTTGCTTCGGGTGCCATCCTCCTTCAAATGGATTTGAATGGGGACTGGCACCCTTGCTCTTACCTGTCCCAGTCATTCTCCCCCACCGAACGAAACTACAACATCTACGATTGAAAACTTCTCACCGTTATCCGCACCCTCAAGTTTTGGTGACACTACCTCCATGGATCCCCTTTCCCGGTTCAGGTCTTCACCGACCATAAAAACCTCAACTACTTTCATCAACCACAAGCCCTCAACCGTCGACAAGCTCATTGGTTTCTCGACCTGGCCAACTTTGACCTCAAAATGATTCATGTCCCTGGTAAACTACTTGCAGGTCCCGATGCCCTTTCCCGCTGTCCTGATCTCATCCCTGACTCTTTCTCTGAAAACAATGAAACAACCCTCCTCCCCCCTTCTCTTTTCATTAACCTCATTGACATCACACTCTCTGAATGGATCAAATCCTCCTCTACCTCCGACCCGTTGGTAACCCAAGCCCTCCAGTCTATGAATGAGGACATCCCTCCTGCCTTCCGCTCCCGCCTCTCTGATTGGCAGTCCACCGATGGTGTCCTTACCTACAAAGGACGCGTTTATATCCCTGCCGACAACTCCCTTCGCCACTCTGTTCTCACCTGTTGCCATAACCACCTGTCAACCAGACACCCTGGATTTCTTAAAACCCACCAACTTGTTTCTGCTGAATTCTGGTGGCCTGGCCTTGCCTCCTATGTCTGCAAATACATTGAGGGTTGTGCCATCTGTCAACAAAACAGGTCCAACACCCATCCCACCTGCCCACCGCTCCTTCCCATCTGGTCCTCTGCATCTCGCCTCTTTCAACAGATCTCCTGCGACCTGATTGTCGATCTTCCTCCCTCCGCCGGCTTCAATTGTCTCTTGGTCGTGGTCGACCATGGACTTACTAAGGGGGTAATTCTCTGCCCCACTAAAACAACGATCACCACCAAAGGCATTGCTACCCTCTTTTTCCATAAAGTCTACAAACGATTCAGTCTATATGACAAAATCATCTCCGATTGTGGTCCCCAATTTGCCTCTTCCTTTGCAAAAGAATTAGGAAGAATCCTTGGTTACAACCTCTCCTTATCCACTGCCTATCACCCACAAACCGACGGAGAAACCAAACAAGTAAACCAAGAGGTCAAAACTTACCTCTGCATTTTCTGTGGCAATAATCCCACCTCATGGTCTGACTCTATCTTCCATGCCGAATTCGCTCACAATCACCGTCCTCACTCTGTTACTCAACAATCCCCATTCTATCTCATGATGGGATACAAACCCCACGCCCTTCCCACCGTCCTCCCAGAAACCACACTTCCCGCTATTGAAGACAGACTGAAAACCCTCACTGCTGCTCGCAATGAAGCCCTTGCTGCCCATGAACTAGCAAGACAGGTCATGGCTACCCGAACCAGGAAAATGTTCTCCCCTTTCCAGAAAGGAGACAAGGTTTGGCTAGAAGCAAGGAACTTAAAATGGTCTATTGCCAACCCGAAGTTCGCACCGAAGCAAGAAGGACCTTTTACCATTGTTAAGGTCCTATCCCCAATCACTTACCAACTCCAACTACCCCAAACATGGAAAATCCACCCCGTATTCCACACCTCTCTCTTATTGTCCTATCACGAAAACAATGTACATGGCCCGAATTTCCCAGCACCACCACCTGACCTTATCGCTGGCAAAGAAGAATATGAAATAGAGAAAATCCTATGCCACAAAGGAAACCCATCCCGTCAGTCCTTCCTGATCCGATGGAAGGGATACACAGCTGAAGATGACTCATGGGTCCCTGAACATGATTTGAAACATGCAAAGTCCACTCTCCTTGATTATAAGAACTGTTACCCTTCCGCCTTTCAGAAAAATGCTTCGTAAACAAAACTTCAAATTCCAACCCAGACTCTTGTTCTACAAATTCTTCTTCCTATTTCGCAACAACCTCCCACCATCCCATCCTCTTGAACATCAATATTTCTGCAACCGAAAATATAGTAACTGTCCCTGGCACTACGAATCGTGATTCACCATGCCTATTATCTACTCCCACTGATCTACTACCCCCATCCCTTCCATTTCCGTTTCTTCTATTACTATACCTTTATCCGATAGACTTTCTTCTTGCCCTTCTTCCCCTGCACCCCTTGAATCCTGGAGCACTGAATCTTGGGACCCCACCACTGAAAACCCAGTCCCCATCCCATCTTCTGACCCCATCCAATCTGTCGACCTCCCTCTCTCCGCCTTCCACACCCAAGATGTCCCCACTGCCGCAGCCATAGATCTTATGGCCAGACAGATCGCCAACCCCTGGATGGCCATCTACTTTGGAAGTCACTTCAACATGGAATCTCCGTTGTGGAATCTCCATTGTGCTTTCCTACAGAATCAAAGACTCGTGAACCTACTCTTTTTAACATCGTCCAACAAAAGCATCGCCTCTCGGATCGGCATCCTTCGCCAGATCCAAACTCAAACTGAAGAAAACCTCCTTTCCGCTCTTTACCAACTACAAATGCCCCTTGCTGTCTCCAAAATAGACCGATACCACTGCCAATTAGGAGAAACCCAGGCGAGAACTGAGCAATGGACTGGTACTCCCATTCCTGTCTTTCCTCCCCCCTCTCCGGTTCCTTCCACTCTATCCGTGTCTTCTTCCGAAGTCACTATTGAGGAGCAATGAGCTGAACTGCTGGCCATTGCTGTGACCCAACAATTGCTACCCCCAGGATTTAGTTCCTTTGCTAATTGGAGAGAAGTCATTGGACAACAACCCCCTTCCAATCCCACTGATTGCTGTTTCCATTGCCAACACAACGGTCACCACATGACTAACTATCCTGACTACTGTTGCTGTCATTGCCGCATCATTTGACCAGGACATGTTGCTTCCCAATGCCCCTGGCATCACCACTTTCCCACGACTGCCATCTCCTCCGCGACCAGTACTTCCTCTACCAATCTGATTCCTATTCCTCCCCCAAACTTCTATGTCCCTTGCATGATCTCTGCGAACACATCAGCCCCATGCTGACATCGTTGCACTTGGCATTGTAGCAGACAACATTCAGACTGCCCTTTGGTCCAGGCTCATCGATAATCCAGATCTTCTTCTCCCCCCACCTCCTACACTGACGAAGATCATGGTGACAATGTTTGGGATGATACTGCTGTTGTTACGATCGAGGTTGGCACCCGGACTATTCATTTTTCTTCGCTTTCTCCTCAACCTTTCACCTTTCATTCGGAGGAGGAATGTACACGCTTTTACCTTTCATTCGGAGGAGGAATGTCGACTCCTCACACTCGGAAGAACACACTCATCATACTTGTTGAGTCACGCTTCACTCACTTGTTGAGTCACGCCTCACTTGTTGAGTCACGCTTCCCCTGTTGAGTCACACTCAACCCTTCCTTACTTTACGGACCTTTCCCCTCGTCATCACATCTCCCGATTGATGACTCGCATCTCCCGATCCCATCTAGATTACTCTGCACTGCCTTACGCAGCACGCGCAGTCCCCACTGCCCTATGCAGCCCGCGCAACGCGCATCACTGTACTGCACGCATCACTACGCGCAGCACGCATTGCCCTGCGCAGCACACATAGCTTACGCACTGCCTTACGCAGCACCTACTGTGGCTACTGCCTTACGCAGCCTCCCAGCCCAGTATAAGTAGTCTACTCTCTTCACTGGCATTTCCTCAGCCAGTTCTATGCAACCTGGATGTACTTCTCTCCTCTAGTACTGTCCAATGCAATGTCTGGTCTCCTGAAGTACTTGTGTGTGACAATGCTTTGAGCGTCCTCGTCACACCCACATCTGGAGCCACGTATCAAGTGTTCTCAGTTCCCAGGAAGCGCTAGAGAGAACGGTATATCCTCAGCGTTATTTGTTCAACGATTCGCTTTGCACGATCTCACGACGGCAAATCAACGAATCTAACAGCTGTAGCAAACATCACCAGTTCACCGGGTGTGGACTATGATTTTTAAATCCTTTCTTTTGATGTTCTCTTCATAGCTTTGAACGTACTTGGGGGGTAATGTTACGATTTACCCCTATTCATTTTTCTTCTTGTTATCTTGCTTATGCTCTCATGCGTTCCTATTGGACACATGTCTCGCTGTACAGCCCACTTGACATCATTGTTTCCTTTTCTATCCTACTTGCTGTGTATTACTAAACATTCCTTGAGATTCCTTTGCATTCTATCACTTAGTAATTTCCTTTCCCTTTCCCTATATAAACCTTATGATACCAATGATGTACCTCATGCTTGACCTACCTGGAATAGCATCATACCTTGCATCGTCTCTGATCCCTTGGATCCCTTGTTTCCCTTGTAGTCCTTGTCCTACTCTGAGTGGACACTCCCTTGAAACCCTTGAAACCACCAACGATTGTCTTATTGTTGGAAGACCCCCTTGAACCCCTGAACCATCTATGGCAAATATTCATCCTAGACAGAACCCTTGAACCGACCAGGTCTATGATCGCCTCTACCCGAGACAAGCATAACAAAAGGTTAAGCGTGCTCTAAACAGGCTACCATCAATATAAGCCTTTTATCACTATTTCCCATCATCATCCCTCACCCAACCCTTGTTGGGGTCGCCATCGAACTCCAGCTTGGGAATCTACTTCTGAGCCCAGTAACAAGTGTCTGGAAGGCAGGGGCAGGTGAGGTTGGCAATACTGTCAAGGTATGTAGCACACAAATCACCTTCTGTCATGTGATGCTTAGGGGGACAGACTGCACTGAATGCGGGTTACCAACATATTGATGGAGTGTGGATTTATGGGGTATGTCCACCTTATATTTTCAATGAGCTCAAGGACAATGTCGATGATGTGTTCAGAATGAAGCTGAGGTCGGGCAAGCTCTGAAAGAGAACAATGTACCACATGAGCAACTCTGGCTAACGTCCAAGGCATGTAATAACCTCATCTGAGCGTTGGGTCGTTTTAATTCTGTCGGTTAGCTCTGGAACAATTTCCATGCTCCCGAGGACATCGAGCCTGCCCTTGACAATTCACTCTCCAAGCTCGGCACCGAGTATCTTGACTTGTACCTGATCCATTGGTATTTGATGTCTATGTCTGTTACGCATTTTTTGACGCTAGAGTTGTTAGGCCTGTTGCGTTCAAGAAGACTGGAAATAATATTTTGGACGAGGATCTGACAGCAGATCCCGATCCTACTTGGCAGAAGCTCGAGGAATTGGTAGACAAAGGCAAGATAAGAAACATTGGTATTAGCAAGTAGGTATCTTTCTGATTTCTATCCGAATGCTCGTTCACTGGCAACGTGCATTTGTTCAGCTTTAATGTCCCAAGGTTTGCGGATACAAATTTGCACCGTCTTCATCCCCACATTTATTTCACAGGATTCAAAATCTGACATCTTATCCATTGAAATATCAGTCAGCTGTAAACCAAGTCGAGCTCAATTTCTGGAACCCCAACCTGAGCTCCTCAAGGTTGGTTTTTCAGCATATGTGCACTACATGTAGACGCTCCCCCTTACGATATCCCTTAGTGGTCCAAGGAGAATCGGCTGTTGCTAGAGGCGTACTCACCAATTGGTAGCAGCCAACAAGTCAAAGAGAGTCTTGCTGTTCCGGAGGTCTGACCCCTTACTCCTATTTGCAGTCTCACTGTATATTGCTAGGTGAAAGACATAGCTTGCAAACTTGGTATCACCCCTGCGCAAGTGATCATCTCGTGGCATGTCCAACGCGGAGTAAGTGACATGCGATCTTTTGGGCGAGCCTGCCAGTGACTTCGTGCATTCAGACGATTGTTCTCCCCAAGAGTGTGACGCCTTCTCGCATCATGAAGAACCTTGATGGTATGTATTTAACGAGTACCGATAAGAAAGCAAGAGTGATTACGTTTCCTAGTCTTCAGACTTCCTCATGGAGACTTTGAAAGACTCGAAAAAGCTGCTACTTCACACCCGCCCAAGCGTGTCGTGAACCCCAGCAAAGGCTGGAAACTACCATTTGACGTGTTTGACGGGGAATGAGTTATTTTTGTTTTCGTAATCCTTGTTTCGAGCACATTGTATTTTTTCTGTACTTGTATTCTTGGCCACGTGATAGAATGTTTGTTTGGCAAAAGCTTCCGATCCAAACAACCATCTGCTCAGCCAGCCAAAACAGGAAGACAACCACCGTTGCCATGTCTTTCCAACAGCCACATCCCGATACTCCATCCCTTCGCTTTCCAGAAAACATCGGGCTCCATGCAAATGTAACCGTCGAAGCTGCAGCAAATATGCTAGCTCGTGCTGCACAGCTATCCCTCACTATTCCTTATTCATGGACGTTTCTTGACAAGCCTGTCGGTACGCAAACACATAACATGACTCGATTAGTCCGTGCTAATACGTTCATCTCAATCGCAGAGGGCCAGGTCGTCCTCATTTTCCTTCCCAACCCAGGACAATTCCCAAACGACGGTATTCGTTACCAGGACCAAGAGACGCGCTACGCCCTCCCAGCACCCGGCAATCGTGTACGCGTGTCACATCTGCATATCTTCAATAAGCGAGATCGGCTGATTTGCGGTGGTGTCATTTCAGGAGATTGAAGTCATGGAAATCAAATATGGGTTCATACCCAACGCGCAAGAGGCGACGGCGTGGCGTGTCCGACGTCGGTACCGCCTGGTCAAGGGCGGACATCCACAGATTACGCTCGTACATTATACGCGTGGACCTGTGATTCGTGAGTCTAAACACTTTTTTCGTTGCATCACATTCCGTGTTTCAGATAAGGTCCCGTATTCGCACTCTTTATCTCTCGAAACGACAACGTTTGGGAGATTTTTTTTTGGCTAGTGACACGTCCTCTTCATACGGCACAGGTCCATTCACATTCTGGAACCATATAGCAACCGTGTGCCACGTTTCAAGTCTCGTTTGTCGTTGTCCGCATTTGATACTGACACGTTCGCAGAGACCGTCCCTTCATTGATGAACTCCCCTGTGCGACAGTATCCACTACGTCAAATCACAGAACCTTCTGTTTATGTGATGGGCGAGAAAGCTGGACAAAAAGTGTACCCGCCTTCCAGCGGCCC
>JBBPLF010000995.1:0-12968 GCA_038089615.1 Aureoboletus auriporus
CACAAAATGCGAGTAATCTGGACCAAGGGCATGCATCATGGCCATGCAGCAGAGCTCGTCGTCTGAGGTCTTCAAATCGAAGGTGGAGGGACGAAGTTCTTGGATAGTGGCCATGGCTTGCTCAACTCGACCAGCAAGGGCTGGGAGGGACTCCTCAGGACGCTTTCTGATGTTGAAAAATGCGTCATAGGCAACAAAGCGAGTGCTGGCCTTCTGCTGGACATAGAGCTTCTTGAGAGCGCTCCAAGCGGCTGTGGGGTCGTCCTGGTGTGCTCGAATGTGGACTCTCTGGTCTGGGGCAACATTGAGCATGAGCTCACCAGCTGCCTTGTCCTGCTTGATGTCCCAAGCTAGTTGTTCCTTCACATCAGTGGGGCAAGTCTCCTTTCCATCGACAAGGTGCCAGAGGCCTTTGGAACGAAGCAGGGCCTTCATCTCCTCACTCCAGGTGGTGTAGTTGTTGCCATTGAGAGGCAGAATGCGATGGGAGTGGGATTCAGAGGCCATAGTGAGAGTGAATGGGGATTTGGAGTGTGAATGATGTGGTGGGCGAGAAAGGTCGACGAAATGTTCAAATCTGCGCAGATTAAAGCGCAGGGCTCATAACCTGTTAAAACAGCTGGAACAGGCAGCTGGAGTCCAGTGTGATAAAACTAAAGAGAAAGGAATACACTGGACTTGCACAAGTACACGACGAATCAACAACAATAAACAACAACATTGTGCCACAATGTGGCCACAATCACTAAGTCCAGAAATGCGCACCAAATGGTGCACAATCAATAGATCTAACACTTTTTGCTTTGACAATGTTGAAGAGGATATTGTGGAGTAGGTACTTTAGTGTGGAGCCAATGCAAATGCCATGACCTTTTAGTAGTGCAAGGCTGGCATTTTTGAGTGCAATATCCAATTCCTTGAGGAATTTGTGATAAGTAAGGGTTGGGCTTTGAGTCCATTGCATTGTTTAATCTGGTACATGAAGTGATGCTTGGAGGGGGATGGGTTATTGATTGTGATGTGGTTGGACATGGTGGCAATGGGGTCGGAGAAGTCATCCTGTATAGCTTTGGTGTGAGGAAGGTGGAGGTTGACAACTTCATTGCCATTGTGGTCCTGTTGGTTGGATAGGCATGCAATTGTGATGTGCTTTTGAGGGTCAAAGTCATTTAGGTTGCATATAGTGAATTTGCCTGTCTGTGCAGTGGTGAAAAATAGGAAGGTGAAGCAGGTGAATATGGCAACATGCAAGGGGGTGGCAAGGTCAAGTTGTGAGTGGATTTTGAGGATAACATTAATGGTGTGGGCTCATGAGGAGAATGCTTGGAGGTGGGGGGTGCAAGTGACTTTGCCCCTTTAAGGAGGGTATTTGTCTCAGTTTGGTGAAGTGACCACTCCATTCCATGAATGGTGTGCCAGGCATGGACTGCATTGAGGTAATTGACAATGGTGCTGCCAGCATATGTTCCTGTGAGATTGGATAAGAAAATGGAGATGAGGTCATGGGATACTGGGACACAGTTTTCTTCTTTCAGGTCACAAAAGGTGTGGTAGATGAGGAGACTGGATTTGTATGTCTTCTTGGTGGAGTTTGCCCAAGCATGTGATATGACATTGTAGATACATTGGACATCGGGTGCCTGCAGTGAGGATGAGCTGTTCCTTGGGGTGTGTGGGAGCCATTGGAGGAGATGGAGGGGCATGGGGCAATGAAGGCAGGTAGAGATGAAGGAGGAGGGGTGTGATGCAGGGGGGATGGTGAGACAAGCAACTGTGGCACACACAAGGATGTTGCATGAGGCCTTGTTTGGCTCAGGATTCTAAGGGGAGGGGACCATGGTATTCATGCAAGAAGGGGTAAAGTGGTTTGGGGATGGGGATAGGTGAAAGGATATAAGGGGGATATACTCTGTGCAATAGACTGTTGGTGAGGTTGTTGGCACTGGGTATGTAGTATGGATGGATGGTGCATTGGGCTTGAGCCAGGGTGGACAATACATGTTTGAATACCTCATTGGTGGAAGGATTTTTGCTATGCCTTTTGTGTTATTCTTCAATGACATCCATGTTGTTGCCTTGGACCTGGAAATGGATGTGAGATATGCCAGCATGGAGGATGGTGTGGATGAGTAGCTCAAAGCCAATACATTCTGCCCATTTGATGTCATGCCCTTTGGTGTTCTTCCAGCTGGGGTATAAGGTGTATATGTGCCAGTGGTCATTGAGGAGAATGCTGATACCTGAGGAGGAGCTTGCATTTGAGAAAGTGGCAAGTTGTACAATGGGTTGTGGAGAGGGGATGGGAGTTGGGGAGTTGAGAAGGGTGAGACAGATGTGCCACCACTTGATGTCTTCTTGAGTGCCATGAGGTGGGGTGTGTGATATGAAAGGATGGGTACTGAAGATGGATAGCATGGTTTCAATGTTGGTAATGTAGGAATGCCCCTTGGGAATCACTTGGGTGGTGTGCACAAGTTTGCCATGCAATTTCTGTATGTGGTTCAAGGTATATGTGTGGTGTGTCTCCCATTCAGTTAGTATATTTATGTATTTGACATACTTGGGTTCCATGGAGCAGATGGTTTGATTGGTGAGGTCCTAGGCCATGCTGATGAAAGTGGGTGCATCATAGAAAAGGATGTCTTTGGAGGTTTCCCATGGGATTCTGAGGGTGGTAAATATGTGGTCAATGTTGTTTGTATTAATTATAGCAGAAAAATGTATCAGGAGGAAAATGGGGTGAGTAGGTGGACAGGTCACAGAGGGGAAAGGAGTGGTCCTCATTATATTCCTCAATGGTGCCATCAGGTAGGGTAGAGCTAGTGAACCATGAACAGCCACCCTTTGAGCAATGTCCCTCTTGGTTGGTGACATGGGATGCTACTTGTGTGTAATTGGTTGAATTCAGCAAGGTGGGATCTTGGGATTTGAATGAATAGATGGTCATCTATCCATCTTAGGATAGGACTTTTTCCTTTTTGCATGCATTATGTCTGTGCTGGCACTGGTGAGATTACCATATA
Organism: Aureoboletus auriporus; assembly: GCA_038089615.1. Taxonomy (NCBI): domain Eukaryota; kingdom Fungi; phylum Basidiomycota; class Agaricomycetes; order Boletales; family Boletaceae; genus Aureoboletus; species Aureoboletus auriporus. The sequence goes on from JBBPLF010000995.1 coordinate 3,024, forward strand.
GTCCATTTGAAGGGCCAAAATCAGAACATGTGTTTGTATTGGTTGCAAAGGGTGGCTTGGACAGGCATACTACAGGGGCGTGCCATTGTAAGGGATGAAATGGGATGGTTTAATATGCCTTGGCAACATCTTTGATAGTGCCCTGGGAACCTAGGGGGAGAGAGAATAGGACTAGCAATACAATGGAGAAAGTGCTGTAAGATGATGGGAAATTGTCCAGGTAGGAAAAGGAAAGTGCAGGAAGGATAGGTTCTGGATTAGGTGGAACTTGCCAGGCTTGCCTGGTTTGGGAATGAGGGATAAGGGGGAGGACTGGAAGGGGCCAAGGATGTTCTTGACTTGGGATTGTATAAAAGGACCTTTGTATCTACCTCTAGTAAGTTCTTTATGTATGATTTCATCAAATACATTGCTGTGTTCCATTATGGAGGGGTTATTAGGTGAGGAGAAGGAATGGGATAGGAGGGGAATGCTTGTAAGGAAACTTTTGCAAAGTCCATTGTATATTTGGGTATTGAAGATGTAGGAGGACGGCAGTCAGGAGTTGGAGCTACTCCATTGGTTTATATGGCATTGGTGCTTGGACAAAGTTGCACACAATGGCATTTTTGAGCTCTGTGGCCTAAATCTCCATATCCTAAACAATGGTGCTTGACCAATGTGTGGGATCAGGAGCATCCATTGGGCTTCTGCCAGTTGCTGCAGAGTGTGTGTCCATCATTGTTGACAATATGGCCTTTGTTGGTGCATCATGTGAATATGGTTTGTCCATCCCATGTTTTTGGGTCATTGTAGTTTTGGATATTGTAGGGTTGTTTGCTAAAGGCAGATTGGGCAAACTGATTTGCAGGCTGAGGATGAGCTGTTGTGGGGGCAATAGGGCTTGGAGAGGGAGGAGAGGGGAGTTGGTGCATGCCATTGAGTTTGAGCCTGAGAGAAGGTGAAAATGGTGCTGTGGGAAGGCTGAATGTGAATTGTGTCAGCGCTTGCTGGCATCTCCATTGTGTGAGATGGGGTAGTGGGAGCACCTTGAGGAAGGAGGTGTGGCTTGGGACTTCATCTGGGTTGGAGGAGTAAGGGGGGATCATAGTGGTGGAAGTGAAATCATGGTGGTTGTTATATTTCAAATATTCACCTAGTCCAACTCCAGTCCTCCAGTCACTCCTCCAATCATTTCATGACAACTCTGGCACATTCTTGCATTTCTCCTTACTTCCATTCCTCTGGACTTTTACTTTGTATACATTTATCTTAGTCTCATCTCTCTTTAAATATTAGTTTCATTCCTATGCTCTTCTCCATTCTTACTTTGTAATAATTCCAAATACCAGTGCTCACTTAGGAGCATTGCTCTGGCTATGTCTCTCCCGTCTCTGTTCCACTTACCAATCCCTTAGTAAACTCAATCATTCTCTGTCCTTTGTATATAAATCCATAGTTTGACCCCTTTGTACTTTAGTCAAATATCAAATCAAATTGTTTATCAACTTCCCATCAATTCTCTAATTCAGCTTTGAGTCCCTCTGATCCTTCACAATTCTTTGCACACCTCCAATCTCCACAAATTCAGGACATGTAGATTCAATAAGGGCACAACACATATTCTAAAGTCCTGTCTGACCACATCATTCCAGAGTTCATTCCAGACATCAGACCTGTTTTTAACAGCAGTGGGAGAACAGTCATTGGTGATGCAGGTAGGGAGGGTGCATAAGGGATGTCATGGGTGGATGGGGGATGAGGAAAAAGCTAGTTAACAAGGGCTAGATGAAAGAAGAGAGGAGAAAGTGGCTTATCTTACATAATGCCTGGCTGTATTGACTTGGAAACAAATGGTGGTCATTAGGTCATTGTTGATACTGGACATGTTGAAGAGCTGGGTGGGGTTATACTTTGCTTCATTGTGCCAGTCATGACAAATGCAAGATGCATAATGAAGGACAATCATGTCATCATTGTCCATGTTTTGTACAGGATGCATTTTGATGTTCCAGAAGAAGTTGGCTAGGATGTCTAGGTGGAATTCTGGCCAGTTTGTGGCCCTGGCAAAGTGCAGATAGTGGTTGTTTGCCTGAAGAAAGTCAGCAAAGGATAATTTGTGGTCTACCTTGGCATTGTGTGATGCTTTGACTGAGGAAACCTGTCTGACTGTCAATATATCCTGGGAGGTGGTGACACTGAGGGAGTTGTCTGCTTGGGAACGGAAAGACTTGGCCTTTGTGGCTGCCTTGTTGGTGAAGTACCAAAGTTTGATGTACTTGAAATTCAAGATTTTTTGTAGGATATATTGAAAAAGATGAGGGATGTTGGAGCTATGTCATATTCCAGTTTTCCTTCAAGTCCAACTTTAGTCACTGCAATGCTGTCATATCCCAGATTTCATCTAAGTCCAACTCCAGCCACTGCAACACAACTCCGGATATCCTGCGACAACTTCAACGCAATCTCACAAACTCAGGTATCTCCATTCTCCAGACCCTTTCATTTATACTATTATATTCTTCTGATGTCATCTTGTACATACTCCATTTTATTTCTGTCACTTGTTCCTTATTTCCCTGACTGTCACTTGTCCCTGTTCCATTCTTTGTCTGTCATTCTGTACTTACACCTCCATTCTCTGTTTGTCATTCTGACCCTTATATATTCTCACTCCATACCTACCTCCGAGATATTTACGCAACTCCGTACCTTAGACCCTTCCGTCCTCCATATACAGTATAAACCCCTCCATACTCCCTTTGTAACCTTAGTTGAATATCAAATTGAATACTGAATTGAACAACCTTCTTCTCCTCACTTTGACCTCCTGATCTCCATCCAATCTCCATCTCCATCTTCCCCTCCATTACACTTGAGCCTAATGGTTCTAGTGACCTCCGACCTCCGACCTTTGACAAATTTGGGACCTCCAGGTTCAGTAAGGGTGCAGCACATATGCTGAAGCCAAATCCTGCCAAGACTCCACTTTGGACTTCACCGGAGTTATGTCCATCCACATAGTTCTAACAAATGCAACTCCAATTATTCTATGACAACTCCAGCACGTTCTCGCATACTTGGGTATCTTTGTTCTCTGGACTTCCATTTATACTTTTATATTCTTCCCTTGTCACACTTCATTTTACTTCTGTCATTTGTTCTTTGTCTCCATCTGTCACCTACTTATATCTTCATTCTCTGTTTGTCACCCTAAAACACTTCTGCCCTCCTTATATAAACTCCTCTGTACTGTAGTTGTAACTTCGGTTGAATATCAAATCAAACTACATTTCTCTCTTCACTCTGACCTCCCAGTCTCTGTCCAATTTCCATCCTCATCTTCCCCTTTCATTACACTTGAACCTCTGACAGTTCTCATGACCTCCAATCTCCAACATTTGAACCTCCAACAAATCCAGGACTTCCAGGTTCAGTAAGGGCGCAGCACATACATAAGGTGAAGTCAAGTTCTGTCAAAAACTCTACTCTGGACTTTGCTGGAGTTATGTCCATTCCTACAGCTCTAACAGTATATTTAATTCTCACTTGCTAGAACCCAAAACCTATGAACACTTGTACTTGTACCAGAGCAGGTACCAATGTCATTCCCGCCTTATCCCCTCAATATAATCCTCTGTCCATGTTTGGCAGCAATTACTGAAAGCCCGAGTTCACCAATGACTTCCATGGGTTCTCTGCACAACTTGCACCCCTCATTTCCCAAAGTCACCCCAAATCCCCAACTTCCAGAGTACAGATAGTCTCTGCCCAGCTCAGAGGTGATAGTGAGTCTGCCAGTTATTGTCATATCCCAACTATTTGCCAAGTCTAACTCTGGTCCTCCAATCACTACTCCAATCACTTCTTGACAACTCCAGCCCATTCTTGTGCATTCCTCACTTCTATTCCTCTGGACTTCTATCTTTAGTATAGTTTCATTCCTATGCTGTTCTTCATTTCTGCTTCGTAATAACTTTGGATTCTGATGCTCACTTAAGAGCACTGCTCTGGCTATGTTTCTTCCATCTTTGTTCCACTTACCAATCCCTTAGTAAATTCCATTACTAATCCATCTCCATCCTTTGTATATAAACACATAGCATCCTCTTTGTACTTTAGTTGAATATTGAATCAAGTTAACTGTCTATCAATTCCTTATTGATCCTCTGACTCAACTCCAAGTCTCTCTGATCCTCTCTCTCTTTGGATCATCCTCTGGTACTTAGAATCCTTCATGGATCTTTGTACAGCTCCGACCTCCACAAATTTGGGACATGTGAATTGAGTAAGGGCATAGCACATAAGCTGAAGCCAAGTTCCATCTAACCACATCATTCCGGAGTTTGCTCTGGACATTGGACCAATCTCTAACAGTATATTTGACTCTCTTCTTGCTTGAATCTGCTCACCATGAGTACCTGTACTCATACCAGAACTTGTCTGAGTATCCTCCCACTATATCTCCCCATTACAATCCTCTATTTCTATTCAGTAACAATTGCTGAGATCCTGAAGCCATTGAAGACTTCTGTGGTTTCTCTGTGTGATGTATTCCTGCATCCTCTATTTTCCAAGGTCCACCTGAGTCTCCTACTCCTGGAGCAAGAATTATTTCTGCTGTGCTTGAAGGTGGTGACAATGAGTTTGCCAGTCATCACTTGAATCAGTGTGAAGCAACATTCCGCACCCCTGCAAATAACAACCCACCTATACATTCCCCAAGATATGCTTATCCAACTCACCAGTACAATCCAGCAGCTTGCTTGATCCTCTTAGAAGTCCTCTGATTCCTTTCTGTGCACTAAGGTTCAAGAACCAGATCAGTTTGATGGGATGGATCCCTGCAAACTTCAGGTTTTCTTGACCCAATGTGAACTTAACTTCCAGGACTGGCTGAAGGTTTTTAGAACAGACCATGCCAAAGTTACCTTCGTGCAGTCTTACCTGAAGGGGATGGCCCTGGAATGGTTTGAACCCAATCTCCTCCAGATGGATGGGCCGGATGACTGCCCTCTCTGAATGGATGACTACAAGGAGTTTGTCCTCAAACTCCATACCAATTTCGGTCTACATGACCCTATTGGAGATGTGGAACATCAACTTGACCATCTGTCTATGAAAGATGGTCAACAGATCAACAAGTATGTGGTTGAGTTCAATCACATTGCTTCTCAAGTCTGTAGTTACATAGAAAGTGCCATTTGGCATCATTTCTATAATGGCCTCCTGAATCACATTAAAGATGAGATCTCTCACATTGGGAAGCCCTCCACCCTCTCTGAGCTCTGTAACCTTCCACAGACAATTAATGTGCATTACTGGGAATACAAGCCCAAAATCAGTTGTCAAATGAAGCCCTTCAATCTGTCTTCCAACAAGTCTGACAAACCCTCTGCCTCCACATCCTCCACCGCTATGTCTAACTCCAGTGGTCACAAGAACTCCAAGGAGAGTCTAAAGGCCAGACCACCAATTCCACCTCCTTGTCCAAGTTGAATCTTTCCTCAAAGCTAGGAAAAGATGGCAAGCTTATTGCAAAAGAACACAAATGCAGGTTCAATAATAAACTATGCATGTTCTGTGGACACACTGGCCACATGGCTAAGGATTGCTTGAAGTCCAGTTCCAAGACTTCAAAGGCTCATGCAGTTTCTACTGCAACTTTGGAAACTAAACCAGAGGTCTCCTCAGAGACAAAAAAATAGTCCACAGCCTTCCTGACTCTGCACAGGAAGGAGGTTGCATTGAACCTAACCATGCACTCTGTTAGAACTATATGGACAGACATAACTCCAGTGAAGTCTGGAGCAGAGTCTTGGTGGAACTTGGCTTCAGTATATATGCTGCACCCTTACTGAACCCAGGGGTTCCGAATTTGTTGAAGGTCAGAGGTTGGAGGTCACAAGAACTGTTAGGCTCAAGTGTAATGAAGGGGAAGATGGAGATGAAGATTGGATGAAGACTGGGAGGTCAGAGCAAGGAGAGGAAGGTGGTTATTTAATTCAGTATTCAACTCGATATTTGACTAAGGTTACAAAGAGAGTACAGAGGGGTTTATATATGGAGGGCAGAAGAGTCTAAGGTACAGAGTTGCGTAAATATCTCGGAGGTAGGTACGGAGCAAGAATATATAAGGGTTGGAATGACAGACAGAGAATGGAGGTGTAAGTACAAAATGACAGATAGAGAATGGAGGTGTAAGTACAGAATAACAGACGGAGAATGGAACAGGGAAAAGTGACAGTCAGGGAAATAAGGAACGAGTGACAGAAGTAAAATGGAATATGTACGAGATGACATTGGAAGAGTATAGAAGTATAAATGAAAGGGTCTGGAGAATGGAGATACCTGAGTGTGCGAGATTGTGCCAGAGTTGTTGTAGGATATTCAGAGTTGTGTCACAGTGACCAGAGTTGGACTTGGATGAAATCTGGGATATGACACACTCAAGAAGATCCATCTCAATGCATCCGCTCTTTCAAATCCAAAATTGTTTATGCCCTTTGTCTCAATCTTTTCCTATGATATTCCTGCTTTCTTCATGCTTGTAGATTCAGGATCCTCTGATTGTTTCATAAATATGAACTTTATCAATAAACACAATCTTTTCATCTACCCCATCCCTCCATTGCAATTCCGTCTTTTCAATGAAACCACAAACTTTGTTATCACTCAAGCTCTCGACCTATCTATCTGTTTCCAAACCAATGACATCACTTCAACAACATTTTATGTCACTCCACTGGATGGCTCCTGTTCCCTTGTTCTAGGACATAACTGGCTCATCTGCTACAATCTATTGATTGATTGGATTTCGAGCAGTATCTCATTCCATACATCTGAACAGTCCTTGCCAGCACTCCCAAGCTCAACTCTGCAGCCTCCAGACCTACCTCCTCTGGCTGATTCTACATCATCCGATCCACTGTGTTTCTCTGATTGAAAGGCACCTCCTATCACAATCATTAGTGTATGCACTTTTGCACTTGCATGTCATCTTTAAGGCTCCATTTGATTTAGTATGCAAATCCATCCCCAAGGGAGTGATCTCCGTGCCTTCTCCATTACTCCAAACAAGGCTGATCTCTCCAGAGTTTTTCTGGAGTATCTCCCAACTATCATGACTTCGCAGATGTGTTTAACAAAAACAAGGCCTCTATCCTTGCTCCCCATCATGAACATGATCTGAAGATCAACCTGCAGGAAGGTGCTTCATCTCCCATTGGTACCATATGTATACATACTCCCTTTCCTCATCCAAGCTTGACTTCCTTCATGCATTCCTTGATGAGCACCTAGCAATGGGTTTCATCCAACCCTCATTTTCCACTCACACTGCTCTGGTTCTCTTTGTCCTCAAGAAGGACAGTTCACTCCACCTCTGCATTGACTTCTGAGGACCCAACAAGATCACAAAGAAAGATTACTACCCACTGCCCCATATTACCGACCTTCTAGATGCTCTGAGCTGAACAAAAACCTATACCAAGATTGATCTCTGGCATGCATACCACCTGGTCTGCATTGTTGACAGAGATGAATGGAAAACATCTTTTTGGACTTGTTATTGCTCTTATGAGTGGCTTGTCATGCCATTCGGTCTAACCAATGCCCCTGCAGCATTCCAGTGATTTGTTAACACCATTTTTGGAAATCTTTGAAATGTTTGTGTGATTGTATACCTCAATGACATCCTTATATATTCCAAGGATATGGCCTCCCACAAGGAGCATGTCCAAGAAGTGCAAGTTCCATACAGACTCCACTGAATACTTGAATTACTGTATTTCACCCTCCAGTCTCACTATGTTTTTGGACAAAGTCAAAACAATCCAAGCCTGGCTGGAACCCCAGAAAGTAAAGGACACTTAGTTCTTCCTCAGCTTTGCTAATTTCTACCAGCATTTTATTCACAACTACTCCAACATTGTTGTTCCTTTGACTCGTCTTACTTACAAAGGTACTTCATGGAACTTCTCCAATGACTGTCACTCTGCTTTCCAGACCCTCAAAGATGCCTTCATTTCAGCTCCAATCCTTACTCACTGGTCTCCGGATACTCCATTGATCATTGAAACGGATGCATTGGATTATGCCATTGCTGGCATCCTTTCCCTCCAATGTCTGGATGATGAAGTCCACTCTGTTGCATATTACTTTTGGACACTTACCTCTCTGGAGCTCAACTATGACACTCATGATAAGGAGTTGCTTGGTATCCACAAGTCCTTCCAAACTTGGTGTCATTACTTGGATGGGTCCGGTATTCCCATCAACATTGTCATGGACCACAAGAACCTAGAATACTTCGTAACCTCTAAGCTCCTGACCCACTGGCAAGCCCAGTGATCAGAGTTCCTCTTCCAATTCAATATGGTTGTCAGTTTCCATCCTGAATGCCTTGGCACGAAACCTGATGTCCTTACTAGACACTGGGATGTCTATCCCAAAGAGGGGGGATAAGGACTATGCTTGTGTCAATCCTCACAATTTCCATCCCATTTTCACTCATGAGCAGCTCATTTCATCCCTCTGAGTGAATTATCTTGCAGCTCTGGTACTTCAAGCTAGCATGCTCTTTGATGTTGAGCAACTCCACAGTAATATCCTCTCCACACTATCCTCCAACCCCATCACTGTTCAGCACCTTTCCCCTACCAAACCCCCTGACTCCTGTTGGTCAGTTGACTTTGATGGTTTCCTTTGTCTAGATGATTGTGTCTATGTTCCTGATTCTGATGATCCCTATCTCCATGTCCTCCAATACAAACATGATCACCTGCTCTTCAGACACTTCAGACAGAATCAGACATTAGAACTCATTTGACGCAAATATAAATGGCACTTTGTAAAGGACTACAGTGACTCCAAAAACCGTTCCAATAACTAACACTGATGCAGTGCATGCAGCACACTGCAACCACCTGTGGGACTTTCACTTAGCCATAGGGTGACATATTAGAGTACACACTCTTGGTTATCCTCCAGTACCTGGATCGTGTGATTTGGCCCAGAAATGGTGGAGATATGGCCATTGTAAATTGATAACTACATTGGAACAGTTTTTGGACTTTTATCATGAATAATAGAATCTTAACAAAATACATGGATAATTGCTGTTGTTTGGTAATACAAACACAGGTACATATGTAAACAAGATGTCTGAGTCTTAAAATGTTCCCACATTTCTTGATTCTCAACCACTATCATCATGCAATCTATTTCTGCCATTCAACAAAACACTATCCTTTCTCAGCTTGATGCTGGTCATTCCATCCATTTCATTGCCTCTAATACTGGTATTGGCATTGCTACCATATCCAGGCTTCATTCCGAGGAGCGTTCTGGCCTTCAGAAATCTGTTGGTGGTTGTCCATCAAAGTTTTCCTCAACCAATATTTCGGCATGCTATTCATCTTATTGGCAGCAACAAAACCCAAAATGCTGTCCAAGTGACCAAAACACTCTCCACTATCACCAATCAGACCCTCCATCCCAATACAGTTTGCCTTCACTTGAAAAAGGCTGGTATGAAAGCTGTAGTCAAGTCCAAACGCCCTCTACTCTCTGCCAAATATCGCAAGGCCCAGTTAGACTTTGCATATGCTCACAAGGACTGGACTTTGGAAGACTGGAAGCAGGTTGTATGGTCAGATGAGACCAAAATCAATCGCCTAGGGTCAGATGGGCAGAAATGGGTGTGGAAAAAGGCAGGAGAGGGGCTTAGTGATAGGTTGGTTGAGGAAACTCTCAAGTTTGGAGGAGGTTGCTTGATGATGTGGGGCTGTATGACTTGGGATGGGGTTGGCTATGCCACCAAGATTGATGGCAAGATGGATGGTGACCTTTATCTTTCAATTTTGAAGGATGAACTCCAGCAATCCCTAGAGTTTTATGATCTTCACCCTGCTGATATCATCTTTCAGCAGGACAATGATCCTAAACACACATGCAAAAAGGTCA
>JBBPLF010000996.1:0-12950 GCA_038089615.1 Aureoboletus auriporus
ATGAGCACAGTCATTTGATTTTTCAATCACAACTGATTGCATTCCAATCTATTGAAGGCTCACACTCTGGGACTAATCTTTCTGATGCATTCCTCAAAATTCTTGATGGATTTATGTTATGATTCACCCCTATTCATTTTCTCTCTTGTTATCTTGCTTACTTCTCCAGGCATTCCTATCAGACGTCTTGTCATTCTGATTACTTTCTTATGCATTCCTATTGGACATGTGTCTTGCTGTACAGCTTGCTTGACATCAACTTTTCCTCTTTCATCTTACTTGCTGTGTATTACTAAATATTCTCTGGAATTCCTTTGCATTCCATTGCTTAGTAATTCCCTTTCTCCTTCCCTATATAAACCCTACGATACCAACAATGTACTTCACGCTTGACCTACCTGGAATAGCATCATACCTTATATCGTCTCTGATCCCTTGTCTCCCTTGTATTCCTCGTCCTACTCTGAGTGGACACTCCCTCAAAACTCTTGAAACCACCAATGATCATCTCATTGTTGGAAGAACCCTTGAACCCTTGAACCCTTGAACCATCTACGACAAATGTTTGTTCTAGACAAAACCCTTGAACCGACCAGGTTTACGTTCACCTCTACCCAAGTTGAGTGTAACAAAAGGTCAAGCGTCCTCTAAACAGGCTACCATCGTCGTAAGCCTTTTATCACCATTTCTCACCACTGTCCCTTGACCAACCCTTGTTGGGGTCACCACCGAACCTCTGCTCAAGAAACTACTTCTGAGCCTGAACCCGATCCTTCCCTCACTGACCTTGAGGAGGAACTTGACTTTGACACCACCCTTCTTACTGAAGAAGAATGAAGGGAAGACCTCGACCTAGCTCATGCTTTGTCTGCTACCTTGAACATCCCACGAGTATCCACGCCACTGTCACCAACCCCAGTTGCCCCACATACTGCTAATGCTGGGCATCGGAACATGGCACAGTGAACACTTGAAGTAGTTCAAAGACTTGTTGTGGGCAAAGTGAAGCAATAGAATGTCTTACTACCCAATGCACACACTTGGGGCTCGTGGATGTGCTGAGTAACAACGCTGGATTGCATAGAACTAGCTGGGGAATACAGGTCAAGGCAAGTAGCTACTTATACTAACTATGTGCTGCATAATCCTATGTGCGCAGTAGGAGCAGTGTTGCTGCATACTGCATGGGGCTGAGTCCACAGTATCATGGCTATGTGATGGGAGTAAGGGGATACAAGGCATTGCATCAGGAGGGGCAATGCCGAGGAGAGGAAGATAGTCCATAGTGATCCGAAGTTAAAGAACAAATAAGGATGTGGTTCCAAGGGGTTCCAAAGAGGTTCCCTGTGGTTCCGGTTGAAGGTGAAAGGGTTAGATGGGGAAATAAAGTGTAATGTGGTTCCAAAGGGTTCCAAAGGATTCCCTGTGGTTTTGGTTGAAGGTGAATGTTATAGCTGTGGTTCCAAAGGGTTCCAGAGCGGAAGTAGGAAAGTTAGAAAGGAGGAAATGACAAGTGTCTAGTGAAGACACGAGGAGAGATGATGAGTCCATAAACGTAGGGAAAAGATGGGTCATAGGGGAAAACTGTAACACATACCAACCCCTTCGCCCTACCCCCACCTTTGTCACCTACTTCCCCAGCCATGTCCTCCACCTCTACCATGAAACACACTGAACTCCGTATTGAAGCCCCCGAATCCTTCAATGGAAACCCAGCCGAAGCCATGACTTGGCTTGATGCAGTAGTATTCTATCTCATCGTTAATGAGAAAGTCTACAATTCCGAAGCCAAACATGTTGCCTTCGCCCTATCCTATATGATGAAAGGAACTGCCGTTACCTGGGAAGCTACCTTTTGCCAAAAAGCCCTAAGTGCAATGCCTCCGGACCTAGGAACCTTCACCGACTTCCACTCCAAATTCAAGACTGCATTCAAGAAACAGGACACTGCTGAGAAAGCCATCACCTGGCTCACCACCTATCAAATGCCTGACAATGGCGACCTCTCTGAATACATTGCCATATTCCAGAACAACATTATTGTCTCTGGGATCACTGATGACAGTGCCTAAGATCGTTCTTCGGAATAGGACTTCCCATCTCCATGTCCAAGAAAATCAGCAAATCAAGCAAAGATACCAAGACCATTGACAACTGGTACAAATGAACACAAGAAGTTCAAACCAGGAGGGACATTGCCAAGGCCTTTGCCCTACAACATTGCAGCAAGGTTACTCATCACAGTAAGGTTACTACCTAGACCTACACCCTTTCATCCTCCAAAGCCCAGACCAAACCTCGTGACCTTGATGCCATTCACATCTCTAAACTCACCCCAGAAGAATGCAAACGATGCAGAAATAAAGGACTCTGCTTTTGCTGCAGAAAACCCGGACACATAAGTGGGGAATGCCCTCACTTTGCCAAGAAAGAACCTACCATCAAGAAAACCACCAAAGAAGACAAGATTCCTAACCTCATGGACATCAATGACAAAGAAGAAACCGTCCAAAGGGTGGCCATTACCCCTTTGGATTTTTGAAGAGGGGAACTCGATCGACACAAGTCTCCCCTACTCTTAGATGTGATGCTGTACATGTACAATCTTTGACCAAATCCATGCAAATCCCTGTCGAGATTGTCGTTCCATTGTATACTCTTCAAACTGTTGAAACCTGTGCCCTAGTCAATAGTGGAGCTGACATCTCTCACATCGACCGACAGTTCATGCAAAAACATGGACTACCCACCATCAAACTCAAAAAGCCCATTCGTCTTTCAACAACAACAGAGAAATTCGACACACCTGTGATCTTTTCCTCATCATTGAAGGTATCATCCAATGAACCACCTTCCATGTCATGTCTTGTGGACATGATAACCTCATACTTGGACTCTCCTGGCTCAAGAAAACCAATCCAAAGGTCAATTGGGTAAAATGAACCCTCACCCTCGATGAATCCCTCAACGAATCTAAGGATCTCTTCCATTCCCACATGAAAGATACCAAATGACACGATGCCTTCTACAAGAGAACATCTCCACCTCCACTGAAACATGTCCACATTAATACTGCCACAAAAGATCACCTCTTTTCCTACCTGAACCAAGAAACCGAAACTTAGTACATTTGACAAGCCCTCAACAACAGAGCTATCCATCGCATCATTTGATGTGGATCTCATTTCATTCCCCCAAGGATTGCCAATCATCACCAAGCTAACCACTGCTACCGAACTTGCCATGACTGCTGAGAAAAACAAACCCAAACCCAAAGCCATCCTTCCTCCTGAATACCAGCACTTCGCTTCTGTCTTCTCAAAGGAAGCTACTGACCATGTGCCCCCCTCTCGTTCCTATGACCACAAAATCAACACCAAAGAAACCTTCATTCCAAAAATCAGGAAAGTTTATTTCCTCTCTCCAGAAGAACAAAAAGCCACTGAAACCTTCTTTGACGAACACCTTGCCTCTGGAAAGATCCGTCCATCCAACTCCCCAAGCCTCCCCCTTCTTCTTTGTCAAAAACAAAGACAGAGGTCTTCACCCCTGCCAAGACTACTAATACCTTAATGAACATACCATTTGTGACGCATACCCTCTTCCCCTTATCTCCAACCTCATCGATAAACTCCAAGGAGCCAAGGTCTTTACCAAGTTTGACGTTCAATGGGGATATAACAATGTCCACATCAAAAATGGACATCAATAGAAAGCTGCTTTCGTCACCCACAAGGGGCTCTTTGAACTCACCATTATGTTCTTCGGCCTTAACAACTCCCCCACCACATTCCAGCAATTTATGAACAACTCCTTTAGAGACATGATCTCCAAAGGATGGCTTGTCATTTACATGGACAACCTTCTTATCTTTTCCCCCGATGATGACACACACACTGAATGCACCCAGCATGTCCTTCCACAAATGAAAGAACTCAACCTTCACCTGAAACTAGAAATATGTACATTCACTGCCACCAAAGTCGAATATCTCAGCATGATCGTCAAATCAGGACAACTAGCTATGGATCCTGTTAAACTAGACAGCATTGCCAAGTGGCCCACACCAACCAAAGTCAAAGAAGTCCACTCTTTTCTGGGATTTGCCAATTTCTATCAATGATTCATTTCCGACTACTCCACCGTCGCACGTCCTCTCATTGACCTTACTAAAAAGGACCTCACCTGGAACTGGACCCCCTCTTGCCAACAGAGCTTCGACAAACTTAAAGAACTCTTCCTGTCAAAATCCATTCTTCATCTACTGGACCTCTCCTCCCCCTTTGCCATCACCACTGATGCCTCGAAGTTTGCTTCAGGTACCTGTTACAATCCTGGTTGACACCTGGACAAATTCATTTTTCACTTCACCTTTCCCCTTCGTTGTGGAGGAAGAATGTAGAGACCTAGGAAAGGGTCTATCCCTCACACTCATTTGCCTTTACTTTACCCATAGACTTCATCCTTCTACCAGAATCACAAGGAACCGTCTTGGAATCTTACGGAACCACCTTTCAACACTTGTTGCCACCCCTTGTTCCATCATGGAACCACCTGGACTATTTCCCACACTTCAGCAGATGCCTTCTCCCATGCACTGCCTCATACCTAGACTACCTGCATCGCCTCACATCTAGACCGCAGCACACTGCCTTACGCAGCACATTGCCTTACGCAGCATGCATTGCCTTATGCAGCCTTTACTGCGGCTACTGCCTTATGCAGCCTCCCAGCATGGTATAAGTAGTCTACCCTCTTCACTAGCATTCCCCAGCCAGTTCTACGCACTTGGATGTACTTCTCTCCTCTAGTACTTTCCTATGCAATGTCTGGTCTCCCGAAGTACTTGTGTGTGACAATGCTTTGAGGTTCTCATCACACCAACATCTGGAGCCACGTATGTATCAAGTGCTCTCAGTTCAAGAAGCACTAGAGAGAGCAGTTATATCCTCAGCATTATTTGTTTCCAAGATTCATTCATACGATCTCCTGATGACAAATCAATGAATCTAACAGTACCATCCTTCTCCAAACGGACTCAAACAGAGACTGGCACCCATATTCCTACTTATCGCAATCATTCTCCCTGGCAGAATGAAACTATGATATCTATGACAGAAAACTCCTTGCTGTCATCCATACCCTGAAATCCTGGTGACACTATCTCCATGGATCCCTTTTCCCTGTCCAAGTTTTCACCGACCACAAAAACTTGACCTACTTCCACCAACCACAGGCCCTTAACTGTCAACAAGCTTGCTGACTTCTCAATTTAGCTGACTTTGACCTCAAGATGATTCATGTCCCAGGCAAACTGCTCGCTGGCCCTGACGCTCTGTCCTGTCATCCTGACCTCATCCCCAGCTCCTTCTTCAAGAATGATGCAATGACCCTCCTCCCTCCTTCCCTCTTTGTCAACCTCATCAATGTTGCACTCTCTGAGTGTATCAAATCCTTCTCCGCCTCTGACCCCCTCATCATCCAAGCACTTCAATCCATGGATGGCGAAATTCCTCCTGCTTTCCGCTCCCGTCTCTCCGATTGGCATTTCATTGATGGTGTCCTTATCTACAAGGGACGCGTTTACATTCTCCATGATGACTCTCTTCGCCACTCTATCCTCACCCACTGCCATGACCATGAGTCTGCCGGCCACCCTGGTTTCCTCAAAACCTGCCAACTTGTCTTTGCCGAATTTTGGTGGCCCGGACTCGCCTTCTGTTGTCAATTTTACGTTTATCTAATCTCCCTCAATCTTATCTTATCTTATCTTATCATCTTAAATCTTTTATCTTTTGGACTTAGCATCTTTCGAGTCACAGACCACTTTGATTCTCATGGTCACATGACATTCTTAGGTAATCATTCCAGAACATTCTATGATGTCATACCTTAGGGCAGACATATATAGCCACACGCACATAGACCATTAGCATAGCCACTCTGTACTATATAAACCAATGCAAAGTCAACGAGGAACTTCAGTCAAGTTCTCGTTGAGTTTCCCCTCATCTTAATTTCTCTCTAAGTCAGTATCTTTTGTGTGCGCCTGTGTCCAGTATTGGATTAGGGTCAACAACAGAAGAACTTGACTATCATCTACACACCTGCACTCCGACAAACTCTTTTCTTTACTGCTGTGGTATACCCAGATGCGAGGATTAACGCGAGTGGCGACTATGCACCCTTCTTGAAGTTGAGTCCCCTGACTATCACCCGACGCTTTAATAGAGGCAACCCCTCTAGGCGCAGTGTTAGATCTTAAAGATCACTTCTCTATGAAGGTCCTTGAGGACACCCTACGCATCAAACGAAGAAAGCTGCGAGTACGCGCAACGCAAGCCAAGTCTCTCATTTCAAGAGCACACGTGACAGTCGCAGCCTGTCTGGTATAACATTACCAGCTAATGTTGTTACATGGTCGTCCGCCATATCAAATTTGGATAATGTTGCTGAGCCCATAGCACACCAGGGCCACTGTCTGCATAGATCCCGGACAATAAACAGATCATCGCTTGTAACCTGCGAGAGCGGTTATCATAATACCTACGTACAGGTAGACTTGCGCAAGCAAGGGATTGATCTAGTGGCTATTGACTAGACAACCCAAACAAAGAAGACACAGGTTAGGAAGCCTGCCCTACAAGGAAAAGTTTATGAGCATCCAGAAAACCGTTATGTTTGACGGTTCCTATTTTGAAAACCTCCCACTGTACTGGTCCAAAGCCGGTATCCACAACTCCTTCTTTGACGGAGAATACGTCAAAGTTCACGACATCTTCTGGAATTCTGAGCCTACAGCCTCCTACTCGGCAGTAGCAGAATTTCGACAAGTTTTACCCGCTCCCATCCCCCATTGGTCTGAGATCAACTTAGACCTTCTCTACCCACGAATCCAAGCTGTTGTTCCACCAATGACAAGGAACCCCGCTCTCAGAAGATCTGAGCGAAGAAGAAAGGTTCCTTCACGACTCCCCACCACCCTCACGAATGCACGTTCCCATCATGAATGTAGACCCACCACAAGACATGGCCGCCATGATGGCCAATATGAACCAAATGTTGGTGGCCCTTCAGGCTCAACTAGCACAAGCAAACACAAGGGCAGCCGACGCTCTTGCAAGGGCCCAGGCAGCCAAAACTGAAGCTGCAGCAGCAGCACGAACTGCAGTCCTGGCCGAACTTAATCAGCCAAACCCTCAAAACACGGAGTTTAAAATCTCCAAAAAAGTCGAAGTGGTCCCTGACCTGGGCCGCTATTCTGGAATCCCCACCGAGTTCGAAACTTGGTGGATAAAAATGAAAACATATCTCACGTTGAACGGCGAAACGTTTACTAAAGACTTAGAAAAGATAGTCACTGTCTTGATGAGAATAGGTCCCAAGGATGGCGACAAAAACGGTGCTGGCGCATGGGCCCGCATCAAATTACAAAGGTTGGCTGATGGGCTATGGGACCTAGTCAACTTTGATCTATTCAAAATTGAGGTTGAAAGTAGATTCCGGTCCTCCCTCAATAAGGACATGGCCATGAGGCTGCTGGAGAAAAGGGTTCAGGGTTTGACCAAAAGAATCCACAGGTACATGACAGATTGGGAACAGCTGTACCTAAGAGCCGAACCCTCCCACTCTGAAGCCTGCAGGCTTCTAGAGAAGAATGTGCATAAGGACATAATACACATAATCTTCGAACAAGGAAAAAGGAAGGACGACCCCGACGAGTACATGGTCGTCATCAAGGAAGTTGGAACAACGCTGGAGCAATATGAGCTCTGCTTTGAACCAAGAAGGGAACCTTACGTTCCAAAGGTGTCTGGCTCAGGTAGCCGCACATATGGAGGCCGTGGCGAGCCCATGGACATTAGTGCTCTCCAATGTGGGTGCTTCAATTGTGGCAAGGAAGGCCACCAAGCTAAACAGTGCTGCAGCCCCAAAAAGGAATGCGGAAAATGTCATTTCCTTGGAGGAGGACATGCTTGAAGATGTCCGGATTTTAAACAGATCCGTTCAATGAGCATGGCGGCTCCCACTGGTGGAGAGCAACCATCAGCCAGTGCTTCTTCTTCTCAGGATACTGCTGGGCTCGGACTTCCTGACCCCTCAAGCGACGTCTATCAACAGATGAGGGCGTTCTTTTGCGATGAGTATGACGTAGAAATGAAGAGCCAGGGAAAAGAATACGGCACATAAACTCACCGGGTGTTTGTGTGCCAAAGGACCCTATTAAGGACTCTATATGCAATGTTGCCTCCCCTATGTATAATAAGTTCGATTATTTACGATGTATTGGAGCGTCGCCTGAGGACGACTCCCTAACTAGGACAATTCCTGTAGTACGTTTACCAAAGACCGATGGGATGGCGCAAGAAGTCACACGCTGCACGGAAAATGCAGGCTTAATTTCCCATACAGAAAAAGAAAAAAATATTATGTTATCAATTAGCAAACAAACCCCGGAATGGATCTTAGTAAGGTCCATAAAACCAAAAAGAGAAGTGTTGGTGGAAATAGAAGTTTTCCATCTGACAACCAAGGACAAGAGGCATGCTGCTGAAGCACTACTCGATAGCGGTGCTAACGGCATCTTTGTCAACAAAGAATGGGCTAGTAAAAGGAAACTACCCATGAAACATCTCGCATGCCCGATCCTTGTGTTTAACGTTGATGGATCAAAAAACCAAGGAGGCAGTATTACGCACGCTGTCGAACTCATCATCCAGTACCAGGGACACTGTGAGAAAGTTGTGGCAGAAGTCACATCGCTGGGAAAGAATTTGATCATTCTCGGCTATAAATGGCTTGAAACCCACAACCCAGAGATAGACTGGCCCTCCGGAAAAGTCACGCTCTCACGATGTCCACCATCATGTCACTTCTTAGCAGAAAGAGGTGCTTTCTTGCGCTCCCTCAACAAGCAAGAGCAAGGTATCACTCATGGAGCTTACGATATGATCAAGTCTTTAGAAAAACCAAAAGACGATGACAATCCAGCGGCGTTAGTGCCAAAACAGTTCCATGAGTACCTGGACTGTTTCTCAAAAATGGAATCAGAACATCTTCCCATTAGAAAACCATGGGATCATGCAATAGACATGAAGGAAGAATTTGTTCCCAAAAAGGGCAAATTGTACAATATGACGCCCGTAGAAGTAGACGAAGTCAACAGTTTCATCGAAGACCAATTACGGAAGGGATATATCCAACCTTCTAAATCCCCCCAAGCAGCACCTGTGTTCTTCATTCCTAAAAAGGACGGAAAGAAGCACATGGTGCAAGATTACCAATATCTTAATGAGTGGACGATAAAGAACAGCTACACGCTGCCACTCATTTCTCAGCTAGTGGACAAGCTGAAGGGTGCTAAGATGTTCACCAAAATGGACCTCCGATGGGGGTACAACAATATCCGCATCAAGGAAGGCAACGAATGGAAGGCCGCATTTGTTACGCCAAAAGGAGTTTTTGAGCCTCTCATAATGTACTTTGGGCAGTGCAATTCACCTAGTACATTCCAACAAATGATGAATGAGATCTTTGCTGATATGAACAACATGGTCATTATCTACATTGATGACCTAATGGTTTTTACCAAATCCGACGACATCAAAGAACATGATCAAATCGTTCTCGAAGTCCTATGGAGATTAAAAGAAAATGATCTCTTCATCAAACCTGAGAAATGCACATTCCATGCTAAAGAAGTGGAGTTCTTGGGAATGTTGGTAAATGAGTATGGCATTAAAATGGAAGCCAGCAAGGTGGAAGCTGTGAAAGGATGGCCAACACCCAAAAATGTCAAAGGAGTGAGAAGTTTCCTGGGACTGGCAAACTTCTATCGAAGATTTATCAAGGACTTTTTGGTGATCACACGACCCCTGCATGATCTCACGGAAAAGGAATGAGCATGGCAGTGGGAATAGGCAGAACAGGGCGCCTTTGATGCGCTCAAGGAAGCCTTTACCACAGTCCCAGTTCTAGCCTATCCGGATATAGACCAACAATTTCGGATGGAAACAGATGCCTCAGACTTTGCCACAGGAGGTGTCCTCTCGATAGAAAAGGAAGGCCACTGGCAACCCGTGGGATTCTTCTCACACGCAATGGATAGCACTCAACGTAACTATCCCATCGCCGACAAAGAAATGTTGGCAATCATACAAGGACTTGAAGTCTGGCGACACTATCTCAAAGGAGCTCGCCACCAATTCAAGATTTGGACTGATCATGCGAATCTCCAGTACTTCATGAAATCCCAGGATCTCATGTGCCGACAAGCACATTGGCAACAATATTTAACAAGGTTCAATTTCCTTCTGGTCAACAAACCAGGAACAGCAATGGGAAAAGCCGACGCTCTCTCTAGACAAGAAGATCACACGATTGGCATTGAGAATGACAACCAGGCTGTCACCCTGATTAAACCAGAATGAATACAAGGTTTAATCTCCGACCCAGGAATGGTGTTGGAAAAGAAAGTGAAAGAGGTGGTAGCTTTGCTAAAAGAAAGTGAACTATCAAAAGGAGTTAGAGTGGATGAAGAAGGTGTCCTTCACATCAAGGACAAGATCTTCATCCCCAATGTAGGACGTTTACGGCAGGACATCCTGGAATTCTTCCACGATTCCGTATTTGCAGGACACGGAGGTATGGACCGCACATGGGCCCTTATCTCCAGATCTTACATCTGGGAAAACCTTTGCGATCACATCAAGGAGTACGTAAAAAGATGTGAGGCTTGTGCACAGGCCAAAGGATCCGCTCAACACCCAAGCAGAAAACTCATCCCTCTCCCCATTCCCACGAAACCATGGATGGACATCTCTGTGGATTTCATCACTGACCTTCCCCCCTCCAATGGCTTTGACACGGTCTTAGTCATAATCGATAAATTATCAAAAGAAGCAGAGTTCGTTCCCACAGTCAAGTCTGTGACAGCCCTGGGAACCACTAAACTATATAGGGATAATGTGTGAAAACACCACGGACTCTGTTATCAATCATTTCGGACTGTGGTCCACAATTTGCAGTGCAAATTATGAAAGAGCTGAGCTCTATGCTTTTGATCGAACTCCGTATGTCCACGGTGTTCCATCCCCAAACGGATGGACAAACCGAGCGGTTGAACCACGAATTACAATCATTCTTACGTATATTCACCCATGAAAAACAAAATGAATGGGCAGATTGGCTAGCCATCGCTCAGTTTAGTTACAACAACCACGTTCATTCGGCCACAGGCACCTCTCCGTTTTCATTGATGAAAACTTACGCACCACGCATGGGTATTGAACCCAAAACCTCTTCTTCCCCCACGGCAACAGACTTTGCCACCAAACTTCAAACGATGCTTGACAACCTGAAGAAGGCCCAAGCTGATATGAAGAAACACGCAGACGAGCTATGCTCTGACACCCCCTCCTTTTCAGTCGGACAACGTGTCTGGCTTTCCATGACCAATCTCCGCCTTTCCAGGCAGTCTAAGAAACTGACAGAATTCTGGATTGGACCCTATTTAATCATGGCTACAGCAGGACCAAATGCTTACACACTCGCTTTGCCAAAAACGATGTACATTCACCCAATGGTGAATGTAAGCCACATTAAACCCTATCTAGAAAAATTCCCCTCTCAACCTTCATCCACCCCGGGGCCAGTCAACGTAACCGACGAGGGACATGAAGAATACAAAGTTGACTACATCGTCGACTCTCGTCTCTGGTGTGGGCACATTGAATTTCTCGTCCATTGGAAGGGCAAAAATGAAGAAGATCGTACGTGGGAACCGGCATCCCATCTTAAAAATGCAAAGGCGTCTATTGCAGACTTTTACAAGTCTCACCCCTCCACCCCGCGCAGGCTCAACATAACGCGCACTCTCTTTGATGGACTATTTAAACCTTTTGAAAACTTGACAATGGTCGAACATCCACCTTTCTCTCGCCTGGAAGTCAAGGACTAGAAGGGGGGTAATGTTGTCAATTTTACGTTTATCTAATCTCCCTCAATCTTATCTTATCTTATCTTATCATCTTAAATCTTTTATCTTTTGGACTTAGCATCTTTCGAGTCACGGACCACTTTGATTCTCACGGTCACATGACATTCTTAGGTAATCATTCCAGAACATTCTATGATGTCATACCTTAGGGCAGACATGTATAGCCACACACGCACGGACCATTAGCATAGCCACTCTGTACTACAGTATATAAACCAATGCAAAGTCAACGAGGAACTTCAGTCAAGTTCTCGTTGAGTTTCCCCTCATCTTAACTTCTCTCTAAGTCAGTATCTTTTGTGTGCGCCTGTGTCCAGTATTGGATTAGGGTCGACAACACCTTCTACATCTGCAAATACATCGAAGGTTGTGCAGTCTGTCAACAGAACAAGGCGAACACCCATCCTACGTGTCCCCCTCTTTTTCCCATCCTGTCCTCTGCCTCCCGCCTCATTCAGCAGATCTCCTGCAATCTGATCGTGGACCTTCCCCTCTCTGCCAGCTTCAATTGTCTCTTGGTTGTGGTCGACCATGGGCTTACTAAGGGGGTGATTCTTTGCCCCACCAAAACAACCATCACTGCCGAAGGAATTGCCACTCTATTTTTCCACAAAGTCTACAAATGATTCAGCTTATATGACAAGATCATCTCCGAACACGGTTCCCAGTTCGCCTCATCTTTTGCAAGGGAACTCAGGAAACTCCTTGGTTACAACCTGTCCTTATCCACCACCTATCACCCGCAATCTGATGGTGAAACAGAACAAGTAAACCTGTTAGAGACTGGTCCGATGCTCCGGAACGAACTCCGGAACGATGCGGTCAGACGGGACTTGGCTTCAGCTTATGTGCTGCGCCCTTACTGAATCCGCGTGTCCCGAATTTGCGGAGGTCGGAGTTGTACGAAGAACCGTGAAGGATCTAAGTACCGGAGGGTGATCCAAAGAGAAAG
>JBBPLF010000998.1:0-12927 GCA_038089615.1 Aureoboletus auriporus
GAAGCTTCGTTGTTGTTTACGATTCATCTGATGCACTTGACCGCCCAAGATCAACATGAACTCCAGCTCGATTCAACCAAGGTGCCAAATCCACGTTTCAAGGAGTCGTATTCGTTTCAGTTGCCGTTAGGGTTCTCAGTATCGTGAGACTGGCGATTTATTATCACCCTTATTCATGACGGTTGATGGGCTTTCAGTCACGCGCAACTCCTTGAAGGCGACAGGTTGCTCCTCGTATTGATTGACCGCAATGCCAATCTCTACCTTCACTTGGACCACCTAAATAGCATCGAAAACGCTATCGGGCGCGATCGCGGTAAGATGCTTCATCGAGACAAGATCGGAGAGGAGTTCTTGCTGGCGTTTGATGAATCTCAGGCTATGCTTGCCTTGATTTCCTGTGAAAAGGTATGCAACCGAGAATCGAATCTTAGGTTAAAAATTAACGATGTCTTAGCTTCAGTTACATGTCTTTGTTCATGACGATAGTCGAGGGTTTACTGCATCTGGCAGTGCCATCAACCTGAATTCATGGTACCCGGAGGGGACGACAATCAAAAAAGCGTGTTTCACTTCAGGGAGCGAAGAACTTTTGCTCGTTGACTCTCAAGCTATCGCCCGTGTGTTCTCACTCACTACTATGCAATTCCGGTGTGTACCTTTAGTAAATCAGATCGTTATTTTGACATTGACGAATTCTTAGGCCAGCTTCTTTGGACCTCCATCATGTTCCGACTGCAGTCCATTCTTCTCCAGACGGCTCGTGCTTCTTGATCGTCACCCCGGACGACAATTCTATTAGTATAATCGCGTATCATTGGAGCGCTTTTGGATCTACCGATGGTTTTATACTCCCTATCACAGATTGGGCAGGGGACAACAACCTTGTCATCAGTTCATTTGTCCGCAGAAGCGCCGTCTACCTCCTGAAGCTGGACTTGTCGGCTCACACTTGCAGCTCCGTCGCGCTCGACATCACACGAAAGGTTACCGAGTTCATGTTCAGGGAAAAGGATGGCCGTGGTACTTTGTCAAGAGATTCTCATCTCACGGTGCACAATTGCGTCATGGACTGTCACGCCGATGTTTGGACACGCTTTCCTGTTCTTCCAGCAGTCCAACGTACCACTATTTCCTCTCGCGATCGTTACCGTCGCTCGATCCTGTTCGTCACTGACCGGGATCACAATCGTTATCAAGCCCACTTCACCGACATGATCGAGACGTTTGAAAGGACATCGAAGAAGCCAACCGGTGATAAGCTGAGCACGCTGTACGTCTCCGCGACGACGTTCGACAGTTTTGTGGCCGACTTCTCCCCTGATACGGAATGGGATAACACGTCGCTCTTCCAACTTGGAGAATGGGTCGTTGACATTCTTTGCCTCATTCCTATCCATCTGGCACTCGCCAGAGACAATCGATTCGTCCCGTTAAAGGATGGTGTATACTCTGTTGAGGTCGAAAAGTCGTTGCTTGGTGCCGAGATCAATCGTATCGTCGATTCGATATCGTTTGGATGGTACGAGTCCATATTCCAGTCTTACATGGCAGATAAGGTACGAACATTCCATGTACACGACTACCTCGTCAGCTAATAGTCGCCTTTTCGACGATAGCCTGTTCGGGTTGTCTCTTCCATGGGAGAGCAATCTGTTGGGAAGAGTTTCGCTCTCAATCACCTTGTCGACACATCATTCGCTGGATCAGCTATGCGGACTACCGAAGGTGTTTGGATGTCTGTGACCCCTACTAAAGACGCTTTGATCGTCGCACTCGACTTTGAGGGTACGTCCGTGGTCTCGATCCTCTCTCGTCATTCCACGTTTTGAACTTCTACGCAGGTGTCCACAGCATAGAACGCTCAGCTCAGGAAGATACTCTTCTTGTTCTCTTCAACACTGCAATTTCAAATCTGGTATGTTTTGTACCTATGGATGACAGGAAAAAAGCTCTTGATCCCGATACATCAGGTTCTGTTCCGCAACAATTTTGCTCTGAGCCGCGATATTACTGGGCTGTTCCAGTCATTCCAATCAAGCTCGACGGTCCTGGACCCTGTTGCGAACCCCGCACTTTTCCAGTCCACCCTGGTGATCATCATCAAAGATGTCGTTGATTCGGATAAGGCAGAGATCGCGCGAGAGTAAGTGCATGAAGTGACGCACTTCTGTTTGGGCTCTGACACAGATTTACCCAGGTTTTCGCTCAAATTTCAGCAAATAGTCGAGGAAGAGCAAGATGCCAACTTCATATCCCGTCTCCATGGCGGCAAGCTCAACATTATCCCCTGGTAAGACTTTGCATTTCTTTCTCAGAAAATAGTGCGATCATATATGCGACAGGCCTGTTATTGAGTCAAGGGATTTTTACAAATTGTTCCCGACCCTGAAACGACGCCTTGATCAGCAAGATGTGACACACAAGGCAGCGGGAGAGTTTTTACACTTGATGAAGACGTTGATGGCGAAACTTAAGGCAAGATTCACCGTAAGCTATCACATATATGGTACTAACATTTTCTAGGCGAATGATTGGGGAGCACTTTCCCGTGCGATCACGTTGTTCTGTTTGATGTCGAGGCTAATTCTCTTCTAGAAACTATGGCTTCGCACCGTGCGCAGTTATTGCTCACACTCCTGCCTACCGCCCTGGCTTTCGGTATGCAAGACGTGGAGCCCGAAATCGAGCTACTCAAGGTACGATCTAGAACGCTCTATAGGATGAACAGGGTAACCATAGCATACTTTCTCACTCAGAATCTGGATACGGATCTCCCGATAGACTGCCCGGACACCAACTCTCGCTTCTTTGTCGCCAACGTGGAACACTCTGAACCAATGACTCCCGAAGAGGTGTTAAACGCGCTCCTCGCCGACTGGGACGAATTTGATTCCCGCCAGCATGTTCCTGATACTCAGTGGGCAGAGGAGCTCGCTCGGTACCTGGAAGATCTGGCGGAAATGCGTGTCGATCACGTACGAACATGGGTCAAGTCCAACTTGACACGCTTCCAGACTGGTCACGCCAGTGTGATGGAACTTCAAAGAACGCTGGAGAGTGCTGTGATCGACTTGAAGAGCACCGTGCAACTGTGTCAAGTGCAGTGCGCGTCTTGCCAACTGTTTTGCATTCAGAATCGATTCCACGAGGGAACGCATGATTGTAAGACGACGCACCGTTGCACGCTCTCTTGCGAATATTGTGCGGAGGAAAAGAGATGTACGATGACGTAAGTAACATCAGCTTGTTTTCAACGAAGAACGATTACCATCCTCTTTCTATAGTGCTGGTCATTCTGGAAAGCACGTGTAAGCAGGCTTTTCGTTGAACTTGCTGTGGGATGATTCTAACTGCCCGTGTCCATGTAGATGTTCGGTTGATGTCCACTTGTGTGGTGCACCTTGCAAATTACAAGGCAAGAACGGATGCCTCGAAGCATGTGCTAAAGTATGCCTACCATATTCGAACTCTCGGTATCTGTTACTTACGGCTTGAAGGTGTCGGATCATGAAGACGATGACCACCAATGTGCGGCGGTTACACACGCATGCGGCGAGGTAAGTATCACCTCAACTCCCTGCATTATTGGTATGCTATATTTTACATTTCCAGCCCTGCGATCTTTGTTCTGTGACGTTGGCGGATGGATCTGTGTATACGTGCAAAGGGAGATGCAGAAGTTCGGTGTAAGCGTGTCCAGCTGGAGCTGCGATCAACATCGTCTAACTTCTGATGTCCTTCAGTGACATAGAACACGAAAGCCATCAATGTGATGTGAAGTACTGTCCCATGCCTTGCCAGCTTTGTAAGCGGGCGTGCTCAAGTCCAAACCATTTGCATGCATTGGAGACGGACGCAATCCATCTTTGTGGGTACGTGATTCGGTTGTGTACCTCACGACTTTTGGGAGATAATGTTTCATAGGCAACCACATGCTTGCTCTCAGCGATGTACCGCACCGGGTGTATGTGAAATCGACACCGCCCCCGAATCGATCGAAGAAACGTTCAAGGGAATGCACGAATGTTTCCAATACACAAAGGTATGTCTTTTCGTCCCTTGACAAAAAGCAACAACTGAATTCGCTGCATGTGCATAGTATTCGCAAGGTGATTTTTCGCAGGACAGAGCCAATTTCCTACTGACAATGACTTAGTCGCGAAACGGCTTAAATGCGTCAAGCCCATCCCTGCAGGCCTGTTACAACATGAAGGTTCGCATGATCATAGTTTGGACCCAGGTGTCGTGCACTATTGTCAAGCAAGGTCAGTAGACTCCACAGCGCTACCTCCCCAACTAACGTATGAACAGATGTGCGAGCTGCCAGTATTACTGCACACTTCCTTTGGGTATGTTTCAAGCCCCTGAGTCTAGATCACCAAGGCTAATTTCTTTCAGGTCATTCTCAGCAAGAACACGAGACTCACCATGGTTCCATGTCAAATGTGCGATGGTCCATCGATGGCCCAGACGAAGAAGGTCTCGAGGTTGAAGGGCGACGGTATTCGACGAACGACGAAGGCGCACCAATGATGTGCAGCCTGGTGTGCCAAGCGCTCGGTCGCCATGCCCACATCGATTATTGCAGAGCCAGTACCCCGGCTGAGTGTCGAGGAAATCAAGAAGTCCAACATATTACAAGGAAAATGCGTCCCGAACCGGATCAACCCAAGGACTTTTTGACACATAACAAGTTCTGGAAGCGTAGTGGCAAGTCGATTTTTGATATTCACTTCCTTTGATCTCTGATTCATTGCAGGGTTCAAGGACCCTTATTCGCGTGAAGAGCAAACGAACTTTGCCAAGTGGTAAGTCGAACCCCATGGGCTGCATCATTCCCATTCTTCTTTAGCTGACCCCTCATTTTCCCAGTGACTCGATGTGTGCTGGTGAGCCTCGATCCCATACCTTGCTTGCTCTCGTATGATTCCCCCCACAGGGTCTGAACACCTTGCCTCTGGAGCAAAGCCCGCTGCTCCCTCATTCTGTATTCTCCCGATTTTCCATGCGCCATTGAGCGCAAGTACCACTCCGACAAAGCATGGTTATATCTCAAGGGACGGGCATCAATTCATCTGCAGGAACCCAGCATCTGTACAACAGCCATTTCATATGTGAGTACTCGTAATGAAACTTAAGTTTTGGAAACTGACCCCAAATCGGAAACAGTATCTTCTTGATTGATAGGTGAAAGCTTTCTACTAGCCTCGGTCATGATCGGGCTGATGAATATTCCTAGGTCCAAGTCAATGAGCGAGGGTGACACACAGCCGCTTCAAAATTCACCAGCATATGGGAGGATACGTCCACGCCTGAATAATCGACTTGGAGCTGTTTACGCCGCTCTTCATAGCTTCTGGACTGCTCGCCAAGCCGTTGCTGGCCGTCAGCGTGATGCCAACACCATCATCTTACACGCTGAGAATGCGGAACTTGTGTGCGGAAATGACACAGTGAGATCTCCGGATGAGCTCCTTGATCTCCTGCTCCTTCAGAGCCCATATGGGGGAAATTCATTCAACAAAGCCCTCAGGGCAGCTGAAACGGCCATATTGAGATGTTGGGATGACACGCGTCCACCTGTGATCATCTTCCTTTCCGATGGTATCGGCTCTGCTTCTGACCCCGTTGTGCAAAATCTCTTCCGGAAAACGGCCCAGAGAGGGTGTGCAATGTTTCGCTAAGCATTCAGCGTGAGTCGAGCTCACGCTTCATGTAGGAAAGGGCTTTCTTTGCACGCCATCTTGTTTGGTCCAAAGAAGACCTCCACCCGGCTGGAGCGTATGGTCGCAGTCGCCCTCGACGCGCAGAACAAAACGCCTGCATTGACGTCCGCACCGTCGTCCTTCCACGAAGCGCTTGATAGCGTAGGTCGACGCTTCATGTGGTTTAGTAAGCACATCGACTTTGGGCTGAATTCATACTCTACAGGTTCAACTCTCGCAAACTTTCCTTGGAATCGCAGAATCCTTGAGGAAGCCCAGAGGCGCACTGATGCAATGAGAAACAGAGTACTGTCACCGACTATGTTCATATCGGTCATCTTTCAAACGCGTTTTGCAAATTTCAAATACTACTAATCAGGTGTTGTACTTACAATATGTAGCTTGTCAACTCTTGTCTGTCTTTGATCGCTGCCATCCTGATCAGTCACTGA
Organism: Aureoboletus auriporus; assembly: GCA_038089615.1. Taxonomy (NCBI): domain Eukaryota; kingdom Fungi; phylum Basidiomycota; class Agaricomycetes; order Boletales; family Boletaceae; genus Aureoboletus; species Aureoboletus auriporus. Next base: position 6,161 of record JBBPLF010000998.1, read on the forward strand.
CCGAGATGGACCACCCCTGAACGTTGAACGTTGAATGTTCGAACTCGGACCTAGGTACTAATACTGATCACTGCCACTGCTCAGCGCCCAGCGCTCAAGAATTTGGCAAGCTGCTCTCAAACCGTCTGTACAGTTCAATATTAATATTGAAGTTTTAGGACAAATATAAGTTTCCTACTAGGTAGAACTACTTGCATCACGGCCGTGCGTCGCACTCGAGTCCTCGCGATCTCTCGAGCTTCCCACAGCTCTCACTTTTTTCCGTCTTTCCAACAACGCCCTCTTCACCGCCACCTCCCTGATAGACAAGCTGCTTTCCAGAGACTGAACGGATGACGCAGTGGACGGTGCACGTGGAGGTGGTTTAGGCCGTTTCCGTTTTGTAGCGACGCCTTTCTTGCGACTAAGCATACTCGAGGTCGTGGACAACGACTCTGGGGGTATCGTTCCGGGGCCAATTGTACTGCGTCTAGACTGAATCGTGCCATCCCTCGACACGGAGCTGGTCGTCGCTTCCTCATAACTTGCTGTATTTGCAGTCTTTCCGGATCTTAGTGTGCTCGCGTCTGAACCGATCATGTCACTCTCGGAATACGTGGTCGTGCGCGTCCGCGCGCTTGCGGAACTTGATTTGAGGCTTGATCCCAACGTAAGCTGCGATGGTGTGATTGAAAGCGAACTGGGACCGAAACTGCGCATCGGCCTAGGCAAAGGCAGGAACGTACGTGCGAGGTCCAATTGGGACTCCCGGCTCGCGCTTAATGCAGACCAACTGGACGGGATCGAGTCCACATAACCGTACTTGCGCAAGTTGGCGCGCGCGGCGGCGGAATCGGTTGAGTGTACGCTGCCAGTGTTGGTCCTGAGCGAAATTGGAAGTTGATGTTTGCTTGAACCGAGGGCACGGTTGAGATGAGAGACCTTTGGAGGGAGAACGACTTGGCCTGGAGCATCCTTGCCGACATGAAGTACTCCCATTTCGTAGGTTTCTTGAGCGGGGACAGACTTGTCCGGTAGTGTCAGTTCAGTGGTAAAATGAGTCGGAGAGCCAGGAGAACGTCGGGAAGCAATCCGCTGAGGTGCAGGAGTGAACCTAGAACCACTCCCGATATTCGGTATGCCAGGTTCAATGTCTGAGGGTCGATTTCCCGTCATAACATCTACAGCCTGCCAGAAGGACGACTTGAGGGTATTTGTCCAGCCTAGAGGGTCGGGTGGGGGATTCCCAAGACCCCCGTTTTCTACCTGGGCCTCTTGAGTAGCAATCTGCATCTGCCGCGTTGCACCGTTCGGTCCTCCATCCGGGATCGGATACTGATACCCGCTGTACCCCGGGTTTTTGAATGTCTGGACAGTCGCGTTGGGAGTTCGCCGCCGCGTACGTCGGAGAGCTGCAACCGTGTCGATTCTCCTACCCCATGAGAGCGTCGCAGGGCCAGGTGGCTCTAGAAGGGCATCCGAGTCGACTGCCTGGGGAGATCGATCACTTTGATCGACGCGGGGTTCCTGCATTGCGTTCTCTCCAACCGGAATCAAGTTAGGTCCACTGTAGTCCGCGGCAGGCGACACTCTAGTACCATTTTCTCTCCGTGGCATGTTCATCCCACCTTCATCACCGCTGGTTATATCTCCTGGAACTCTGTTCGCAACACGAAGTCTCCCAAGCGTACGCATGCTCTCTTGAACTGATAACCCTGTCTGTAAGCGCTGCGTTCCAGGACGCATAGGAGCATTGGTTGCTTCTGACGGTACCACGTTCTGGTAAGGCGGTTCGTTCGCGCGACGCATCGACGGAAACCGCCCCATGGTACGAGAGAAGCCATTCTGTAACTGACCACCTTCCATAGTCGGAATGGTATGCGGAACAGCAAGCAGATTAGACGAGCTCCTGCGGACAATGGATGCAGGGAGGTAGTAAGGGCGTATGTGCGTCTCCCCCTGCGTCCGTGCTCCCTTTTCGATCTCGTTCGCGTTGTCACCAGCGGTATCAGAGATGGAGTCGTGGTGAATCCACGGATCTTCGAGTTCCAGGTTGCGCTTTCGAGCACGCGATCGTATCCACCACGCTATGAATGCTGCTACACATCCGATAAATGATATCGAGGCGAGTACTACGGCTAGATAGAATGGTGCGCCAACGCCGCGGTCTTTCGGTTCAGACACTGCTGTAGGACTCGGGGTTGGATAATTGACTGTCGGTATGGAGGGTAGATTTGTGTCCGTATTCGTTGCCGTAGTTGAAGTGGATGACGCCAAGGGAGAAGAGATGGACGCGGTTGTGGACGTGAAGGACGACGTGGCAGTGAAGGAAGCAGAGGTAGCTTCGAGGTTCGGAATCGTTGAGACAGAGGATGGTCCATTCAGCAGAGAATGTGCACCTGTGTTGCTCGCAGTCAACGTCTAGTGGCATTAATCAGTCCAGAAATCATTGGAAGAGTAAAGCAACTTACTGGTGGGACTCCAAGAGGCTGGGATGGGGATCCCCCGAAGCCTATAAGAGAAACTTGTCCGTCCGACCCAAAGACGAGCGTAAGCGCTCTGTCGTGATGTTTTATTGAAGTAACTTGAAGAAACCGCGACGAACTGAATTGCATTATCCAAAGGACGTGATTCAGATCATGGATGCGCACCAGGCGCAAAAGGGAAAGATAGATACTACCAGAGTGTCGAAGAGCGTCGGATCGTAGAAAAGAGCGTTTAACAGCGTTGCAGACACTCGGAAGTGCGCCGGGATGAACTAAAAGGCGGCTCCATTATGAGTCAGTCCACGCTGAGAAGAGTTGTTTGAGATCAGTCCGTCAATATTGACATCATGGTCACGATCGAGTCCAACTCACTCTTCAGTTATTGGCGGAACAGTGAGCCGAGGTGAGGCGCAGGTGACCTAGTACTAGTACTTACTCTGGCACTGCGAGCCGTGTGACTAGTGTGACACGGTGGCTGAGATACGTGACAGGTAGAACGCGTCTATTTCTAATTGGAAACTTCATCACGACGGCGACATTGAAAGGTAAAGTGGGCGTTTACACTGGTCTTGAGAATGTATTCAAACCTGATTACTTGTTTAACTAGAGCAATATCTGTGAGCTTGATGTCGGCGGCCCACACGAATTCACTTGGGAGCACCGGTGGTACTGAACGCCAAGGGGACGCGTCAGAAGACGAAGACAAACAGTTCCAAGAAGATCTCAAGCGCGCCATCGAAGCATCCAAGGTCGAGTCTCAGGAACGTCGTGCCACTGTTCCAACGCCGAGCACCCAAACTACTCCTAATCAGGCCAGTTCGTCGGGGTCAACAACATTTTTATCTGAGCGTGCACAGCTCGAGAAAGAGAGGTTGGCGAGGCTCAAGCGATATCGTTGCGAGAGTGATGGTCACGAAAACGTCGGGAGGCAGTCAAACCAGCCACCTATTAAGCGGCCGCATCTTTCTTCTATCGAGTCGACTGATCGCAGAGTAACTCAACTCCAGTCTACACCCTCCATTTCGAGTACCTCATCAAGTTCGAGCATACAAGGAAGATCTGATTCAACGACCACTGAGATACGAGCCGTCCCTGTCATCGACCAATTTTTTTGGGATGGTGAACTCAGACCGACTGCAAATAAACATTCGCTTCCAAGAGAAGACGGCAAGGCATCTTTCAGACTAACTGAGGTCTTGGGTCCTGTGCGTGCTCAATTATATACATTATTCCTCACGCAATAACAACCACTCAAAGAAAACTGAGATTTCGTTTGCCATACTTTCCTCCTATTCGACATCTGTCTCCTGGATCTACGAGTTTTTTGATCCTCGCACACCCGTCATTCTTGTTGGTCAGCCCGATCAATCCGGACGGGCTGCTATCAAGAACGTACTGCCTAATTGGATAATGACTGTCCCATTTCTAAGGAGCGGACGAGGTTGTCAACACATGAAAGTGTGTGCTATAATTGTTCTGACTATGTACTCAGTGGATTCACGCGATTTTTTCTAGTTCATGCTGGTAGGCTCTCCGTTTCGTGTGATGGGGCACTTGCAAATTCTCCATCCGTAAGATTTTTTACAAAACTGGTCGTCTTCGGGTAGTTATATCCACGGCGAATTTGATAGACTATGATTGGCGTGATATTGAAAATGTCGGTTTCTACTTTCTTGGGGTTTAAACCGTGTTTGATGGGATTCTACAGGCTGTTTGGCTACAAGATATTCCTCTACGTTCCCTGCCTATAGCCCACGAACGGAAAGTTGTGGATGACTTCCCTTCCATCATGCAAAAGATCTTGCATGCGGTCAACGTGAAACCAGCATTGTCAAACATGCTGACTCATAACGTACGTGCAACTTCCAAATCCTACTTACAATTGGCCCTGTCCTAATTTCGTCTTTAGGAATCTAAGCTCCCTCTTCGTGTCATCGAGGATCTTCGCTCTAAATGGGATTTTTCTAAGGTTGTCGTTAAGCTTGTCCCATCCATTGCAGGGAAACACGAAGGGTGGCCGGATGTCATCCAGACAGGTCATACACGGCTTATGAAAGCTGTACGCGATCTTGGTTTACGAACTGGGAAAGGAAAGGCTGCGAGAGAATTGATGCTTGAGTGTCAGGTAGTCTTCGACCATTTACTGCAAGCAATGTTGATTGAATGGAGAATAGGGTTCAAGTATCGGAACATATTCCACGCAGTGGCTCAACGAGTTTCATTGGTCTGCGCGTGGTGAATCCTCGGAAGACTGGCTCGACGAGAAGACCCGCAGATCCAAGCTACCGTGGCCACCCGTGAATATTATTTTTCCAAGCGTGAAAACAGTCAGAGCCAGCGTTTTGGGAGAACCCGTGAGCGTAATCATCTGTTCGTGTAGTTCGTGTGTTTGAATTTGAGCAGGGCGGAGGAACCATGTTTTGTCGAACGAACCAATGGGAAGCACAAAGGTTTCCCAAAGAGCTGTTTCATGACTCAAATAGCACGGGCGGACGCGTCTTGATGCATACCAAGGTTCGAACCGGTTGCAGTCCAATATCAGCACCATTGCAACATTTTCTAGATGATTATCGCTAGTCTACGTCGAACTTCTGTGTTCGCGAGTTCATCGGGGTCTTATTCAAAAGCTAAACCCACGTGCCCAACCAGCCCAAAGGGCAAATCCGCAGTCATCGTGATTTCCGACAGTGAAACCGAATCGGAAAGTGATGGGCCAGAGAATGGGCCAGAGATCAAAATACAAAAGAGCCCCGTAGGGTGGGCATATGTAGGTTCGCACAACTTCACGCCTTCCGCCTGGGGGACGCTATCCGGTTCAGCTTTCAACCCTACTTTGAATGTAGGTTTCATGTTGAACTACGTCACTATTCCTCCTGCTGACTTGCATTCTGGTAAAATAGGTTTTCAATTACGAGCTTGGTATCGTTTTTCCTCTTTATGAGGGAGACGTGAAACGGGTCTCGTGCTTTAAGCGCCCCCCTAGGAAATATGTGCTCGGCGAGGACAGACCATGGGTGAGTTCAATACTTTTACTTCCACTTTCTTCGTATCCAAGTAACATGGCTAGATACAAGAGGAGTCCCCAGTATTTAGAAACTAGATGTTTTTTTTTCGTGATGTAGACGCGCATTACTGATCTCTTGTTCGAACCTATTCGTGAGTGGCAAACTGGAAACAATACTCGTCGATGCTAGTGGAATAGGATAACGATGCCGTCTATTTCACTGGAGTTGCAATTGGCACCATGGGGATTTTGTCTGGCACTGGCACTTGCAAAAACACTGGCGTGCTCCCTACTTCGCTCGTCTGCATCTTCTCGACCCACACCTGGAATTCGATGGCGACACCAATCGGCTCGGACGGTCCAGGAGAACTTGTTCCGTCTTGACCGAAGTCAAAATTCGTACCTTTGAAGGACATCTGGGGTTGAACAATAGCCTGAGGAGTATCGCAAAGCTCGTGCTGTCACCGCTGTACTAGCCCTCCAACTTGAATCTCGTCTTGTCTTGTGCAGACGTGACTACTTTGAGATCGCCCCCCTGCCCCCGGATGCTCCGAATCCGAATCCATCGTCCTGGCTACCACAAGATAGAGACCGTCAGTCGCAACACCACCAAACACGATGTCCTACCTGGGCATCGAAGCTCTGGCGTTTGAATTACTATTGGTAAGACATTCAACTTGCCCGCATGGTGCTGCGACTCGGAAAATGAATGTGTTTCCAAATAGAAAGATCCGTACTTTTTGTGAGAGAGCTATGATCTAGTGCTCTCCGTTCTCAGTTACCCCGGCTACAGATCTTTCAAATCGTCACTCTTTCTGGCAGTAGCATGAGCGATCGGAACTGCGCTAACGTAGATCTCGCTTTTCCAGAGTGTTCATACAGAAGGCTGAGGATATCCAAGTTGGATCACAGGACCATATGGATAATGGCAGTAAGTTTTCATTTGATCCTGGATGCGAGCAGTCATACAATGATATACTGTAGGAGGAACTCAGATGCAATATTGGAGTTCCAAACTTGGAACCTAGATGGTTGCTTCCACATGATGCTGACCACCTGTTGTTCCGGGTAGTTACATCCACAGCAAATTGGAATAGATCTGATATGCATTGTTGGTTTCTATGTTGGATTCATTCAAAAAACAGTGTGACCAAAAGCTAACTCATAATTTTGTGCCATCTGTCTCATTATCCAATGTGCCACAATTTCCTGGTTCATATTGATTGTTGAATGGTAACCACTCTATCATAGCATTGCTAGTACTTGCACTCACCTGAATTGGGCATTGATCAGGCTGC
>JBBPLF010000999.1:0-12922 GCA_038089615.1 Aureoboletus auriporus
TGGCTGATTCCGTAAATTTTATATATAGTTACAAAATTGAGTCAATGACTTACCAATTTGAATTGACTATATCTCCATGGATACATATTCAAATTCTATCAATACTTTTGTAGAATGTAGCCAAGAGCAGGTACGTTTCACCACCCACTTACACTTTGGCTCTATTTGTTCATGCTCCTGAGTTATATAACACATTCTTCAAAATCTCAAAACATTGACTCAATTTTGGAAGTCACTGTAACTACATTGGAACAGTTTTTGGACTTTCATCATGAATAATAGAATCTTAACAAAATACATGGATAATTGCTGTTGTTTGGTGGTACAAACACAGGTACATATGTAAACAGTATATCTGAGTCAATATTGGGTGGCAGAAAGAGATCACATGATGATGGTGGTTGAGAATTAAGAAGCATGGGAATATTTTAAGACTCAGACATATTGTTTACATATGTACCTGTGTTTGTATTACCAAATAATAGCAATTATCCATGTATTTTGTTAAGATTCTATTATCCATGGTAAAAATCCAAAAACTGTTCCAATGTAGTTATCATTTTACAATGGCCATATCTCCGCCAGATCTGGGCCAAATCACATGATTCAGGTACTGGGAGATAGCCGAGAGTGTGTACTCTAATATGTCACACTAAGGCTAAGTGACATTCCCACAGCTGTTTGCAGTGCACTGCATGCACTGCATCAGTGTTAGTTATTGGAACAGTTTTTGGAGTCACTATATATCCCAATGACCTTTTTCATAGGTACAGCCATTGCTGTAGATGTATATAAGGACAGCCCTTCTGGCCATCCTTTCCCCTTTCTTTAGAGTCTTATACAATCATTTCCTCATTGGAGTCACTATACCTTTGACTCTGTAGTTGGAGGCTCTTACTCTTGATTACTACCCTAGGATTTCCCACCTGAAGTGTGAGTATTCCCACACTTTGCTACTCCCTTAACCTGCGACTTCAGGTTTATTCCCAAAAGGTTATGAGCTCTGCTAAAGGCAGCTATGTCATTACTGTCGAAAGATATCCTGCATCCTAGCCAGGACCTCTGAACACTTGTCCTTATGGTGTTAATCATGCCTCACATTATGTGTGGAAACTCCTGGGTAGTATCTTTGATCCTACATGTGTTCTTGCTTCTATGCTTGGCATATGTAGTGGCTACCTCTAGCAACCCCATCTTAGCTCTTTCTGAGCTCATCATATTTACTGTGGACAGTGGTTACTTTGTTGTTCAACAGCAAGAGAAGATCATACATCTCTCTTTTTGCATAAGACATGTGAACTTCACTCATACCTTCTCTTGTTCAGTCTCTAGATGGACAATTGAAGAGGTTCGTGATACTCCACCACCTGCAGTTGCTATACCCCCATCTACATCCACTTGAACAGATCCCACTCCTGGTCCTCCTCAATGATCTTTTGATACCCAACCTTGTCCTCTTGATGAATTCTTGGTTACCATTGCCAAACCTAAAATCCCCTTCAAGATTCCCTGTCCTGTTTGACAAGGTGCTATTGAGTATGCTGAAGTCCATTATCACATAGAAAGGAACATAATTAGGAGAGGACAAGAAGACCCACTTGAGGATAACCTATGCACACCTTGTGTCATAACACAAAACATCCTTGCATCTTCCTAACCTTTTGGTTTACCAAGAGCACCTTGCTTTCGAAATTTGCCACCTCCATTGCAAATTATCCAACTCTTCACCCATCTCCTTCCAATCCATCTTTGCCACCACCACCTCCATACCATCATGTTGTATCTCCCACAGAACCAGCTGTTTACCCTTTGGACATGTTTAGATCGCACAGGCAACAAGCCTGTTGTCCTCACAACTGCAAACCCCCCATTGCATCATCCTCAACCAATGAGGAGTACCCTGTTCAAGGTTGATTCCAACAATCTCACACCCAATCTTTGTTACCCATTGGAATCCCCATTTTCAGCTTCAATGAATCACTTCCCTGTGGCTTTACCCACAATCCCACTCCAAATCATGGGAGCACTAGTGTGGAGACAGAAAATGCTCCTCAAGAGCCTATTCTTGTTTGAGATCAAGGTATTTTGCAATGTGAAAGCTTGGAACCTGGAGAACGAGTTTCTGGTCCAAGTGAATGATATACCATGAGGATCAATCAACTCGATTGCCTCATTTCATGAACTCAAAGTTCTGAATCTGACTCTACCAATCACAACTGAGCAAGTTGAAGTTTCTTTGGACGGTTGGATCAAGGATCATCTTCTGGGAGTGGTTTACCAGACTGCTTATAACCTTATGCCACCTAATTGCTGCCACACTCCCTGACTGGTTTGTCCCTTCCAGATTCAACCAGTTGAGACCCAGTGTCCTCATGGATATATTATGGATGGATTCATGTTCATCTATGAGACCATCACATTGGGTTACAAAGCAGCTGGTTGAGCTTTCCCAGTTTCCACTTTAGATGACTGTCAGTGGTATATGGTTCATGGACAAGTCTGGAAGATCATTCCCTGCACCTTTCTACCTCCTCTCTACTCCAGCATGCTTCTGATGAAGGCCATGGTTCCTAACTGGATGCCATATTCAGAAGACTGGATGGATACCCCTTGTGAAAAATGAAATGATGGAATTAATCCCCAAGTAGAAAACTTGGACAATGGTATTGACATTAGGACTTGGAATATGTTGTTTTACAGATACCATCAGGCATGCTACCTTTGTGGCGATCCCTCCAGTCATGACTACTATCTTCACCTTCCTTCTCTTCAACAAGAGAAGGATCTTAAGCTAACCCACTTTGCTAGATGAAATGGGTTCAACCTTGACACTGTTTGAGAGGCTGTGAAGGAATCTTCACACAAAGGCAAGAAACATCCTGGAGAAGAAAGTGGCTCAACATGCCAACTTCACCCTTGTACTTAAACAACAGACTTTACTATGTGCCCCTTTACCTACAACTTGGCCTCTTCTCTTTTTTCCTGAAATTTTCAATCCTAAAAAACATTGGTACTGTAATGACTTGAAAGTACAACCATCTTCCTTTCTTGAGTATAATGCTTGGAGCTCATTGTCCTCTTTACTGAGAAATGTTAAATTACCTTTTGTCACTTGTGGGCAAAAGAGAATTAGAATTTTCAAAAATCCCTCTCAATATATTTTGAACCCACATTACATGGAGAGCTTGTATTTTGAAGATTTTGAATGTCTTGTTTCTGAACCAATCTCAAATTGGTATCAAGACAAGTGGACTTTGGAATTCTTCTCACCAAGTATTAAAACTCAATGTCAAAAATACTGGCAGGAACAGGTCAAACGTCCTAGGAGGAGAATATTTGGATATATGGGTGATATAGACAATACACTTCTTCTTGACCATGCTTATAATATATTGTTTTGCTGATGAAATGTTTGTTTTATTCAGATATCCACACAATAAAACATCATGGCAAATATCACCATTCCCACCGATTTCAAGCTTGAGACCTATATATCTCAGTGGATCATCAAGCTAATTGGCGTGGACAACGATGCTACCTGGGCTGCTCATATTCAGTCCACTTTCCAATCCATGTCTCTTTTTGGATGGATGGAGGATACTGTTACCTACATGGGCACTATAGTTGCTGATCAGGGAAAATGGGAGTTTATAGATAAGCATATCTCTGGTATCATGGGAGGGACCATGTTTGACTCCCTTCTTCATCATGTGACCTACATATATATTTCCATTGGCAATGTGGCCTGTCCTTCTTTGGCCCAGAAACTCTGGACCAATTTAAAGAACTTGTTTGGAAGTCAGGGACTTGCCAGACAGTGGGCACATTTCCAATGTGCATATCACATCAACATATGAGATGGTTGTGGGAATGACCAAGCTATGAATTATATGGCTTCCATACAGTCTGTGTTTGAATAGGCTCATTCTGCTGGACTAATGCTACCTGCTCAGTTCAAGGCCATGTTCATGCTTACCTGCTTACCTCCTCATTCCCTCATCTTTGCCTCCAACCTGGTACATACCACTGCAATTGCCAACTTTACGATGGATCTTGTCATCCGTCATGTCAATGCTGAGTTAAATTTTACTGGCTCACAGCAACTTTTGAAAGACCATATTTCCAATGTGGTTACTACCAATAACTGACCAGTTGATTTCCCAACAATCAATCGGACAGCTGTTATTCATCACAGGCCTCCACAGCAAAATCAGTGGAGGAACAACAACCATCCCCATGGTTGATACCATGCAAAAGGCAAATCACACCAACTGGCTGCAAATCAAGGATCGAATCCTTCTTTCCAACCTCGACCTTCACATGAGGGGCAGTGCCTTCAACAGTACCAATAGCAAGATCATTCAGGTTACCATAGTTGAAAAGGCAAGGGCAAAGGCAAGGCTCTCACTAACACCTTTGAAGGTGATTATGTTGAAAACCATGATGAGGATTTCACACATGTGATTGTGATTGATGAAGATTACCTGGTAGGGGTGGACTCAACCCCTATCAGAGGTCCTTCTGGCAAGCAGAAAGAAGTACTTGCAGACGAGACTACACATGTCAGCTGGGGAGACAGCAACATGTACAAAGAATACCAGTTTGATGATGCAACTCCCAGGGCTGGTACCTCTTCTCTTCCACTGGAAGAACCTATGCCGTTCTTTCAAGACCGCCGCTCCAACTTCTAGCCTTGTTGTAGTGGACAAGCCAAAAACTATGTGGAAGAAGAAGAAGGTCACCTTCTCTCTTGGTGGACTTGTTTCCAACATTCATCATTTTTCTACACCATCAGACATTATGCTACACACTCCAATTTGTCCTATGACCTTACCTGAGACTCCTCTTAGAGAGCAAATTACACCCACTTTACCATCAGGCTACATTCCTGATGAGGATCATGTCATGTACTATGGTGACAAAAATGATGAACACCTTTGCTATTATTCAGGGAGTGATGTCCCTAGTGGATCTGAACAATATTTCTCTAAAACACACTGAATGATTGACAGCAGGTGTACTGATCACTTATCACCCTTCTTGGACGACTTTGTCCATTTAGGAGACCAAGTTCACTCTGCCATTGTAGCAAATGGTTCAAAAGTGAACATGTTTGAACCTGGAACTATCATCATCAGACAGGTTGACTTGCCTAAAGCAACCTCTTTGGTCTTGGAAGACATGTGGCCAAGCCATACTGCTTGCTATCGGTCAACTCTCTCACCAATCACAGTTATCGTTGCATTGTATCAGCAACCAAATCAATGATTTGGAACAAGGAGTGAAACCTGGTCATCTGGGTGAAAGACATTTCACCAGGCAACAATCTTCATTGGTTTAAATTGATGATGATTACTCCAATGTTGAACTTACACTTCTTCACAAAGCTATTTCTCCTGAAATTTGGCATCAATGTTTCGGCCATACGTCCTGAAATGCCCTTCATCAAGCTTCTACCAATCTTTCTGGTGTTCCTACCTTTGATAGTACCCCTGACAGTGCTTTGCTTTACCCACATCAGTGCCAGGGATGTTAGTTGGGGAAAATGCATCAAATGACTTTCAAAGAATCCTCCAAAAGGGCTCCTTATCCTCTTGCTTTGATGCATACCAACCTCATTGGTCCTATGCCAGTGCAGCCACGATCAGGCATGCACTATGTTCTTACCTTCATCAACAATTACTTTGGCTATGTCTTGATATCTTTCTTGTGCCACAAGTCAGATGCTTTGACACAATTTACCAATATGGTCCTTTGGGCTAAGACCGACCTTTACTGGTCATTGTTTATCCTCCATACATTCGGACTGAGGGGGTGAATTTATGGGACAACACTTCCAGGTGTTCCTCACATCTAAAAGAGTTACTCATTAAACTTCTGTTCCTAATACCCCTCAGCAAAATGGACATGTGGAGAGGTTCAATCACACCATGTTGGATGCTTACCAAACGTATTCTGGCAAGACACTCTTGAGACTGCTGCCCACATCTATAACAGGCAACCTATGTGTTGACTTGATTGGAAGACACCCATTGAGCTTTTGAAACTTGATGGAGGCAAATCAGATGCTTTTTATTTTAGGGTTTTTGGATGTCATGCATATGTCTTTATTCCTCCAGAACAATGGGTTGACAAGTTGTCTCTGAAGTTTGAAGCAATGACATTTGTAGGATATGAACCTAATACCAAAGGATGAAGATTTTCGTCAAAGAGGGATCAAAGAATATTCATTTCTACTAATGCCACTTTTGATGAAGAAAACTTTACATACTGTTCCAAAGATCAAGACAACGATAGACTTGCCCCTATTCCAACATCTTTCAAAGAAGATTATCCTCATATGGATCCTAGCAATGATGATCCTCCTTTAAATGACAACCCATACAACGTGGATCCAGAACCACAGGGTGATGTCATGGTGCCGCTACCAACACCCCCAATGCTTGAAGACGACCATTGTCCTGGATTAGCAAAAGGGCGAAATCTAGGACATCCCAACTTCTCAGATCAAGGGAGTAGTGATGGCTCACCTACTCCTTGGCCACCTTTCCTGCCATCTCCATGGGATGAACCATCAAAATCGTCACCATTATCTCCTATCATAGATCCTTCTTGTATGGTTTCACCAGAACCTACATTCCCTATAGATATATCTCCACAACAGCCTCAAACAACTGAGGACCACCATAGAGGTTCTGTTCATCATCCTTCCCCTGCATATTGGCAACCTCCACAATGAGGTAGAGAACCTGTTACGATCCTGGTTAACACCCAGACAATTCATTTTTCTTCACCTTACTCCCCTTTCATTATGGAGGAAGAATGTAGACACCTAAGACAAGGGTCTATTCCTCACATTCATTCACTTCATTTCACTTGTTGAGTCATGCTCACTACACTTGATGAGTCACACCTCACTTGTTGAGTCACGCCTCACCTGTTGAGTCACACTTTACCTGTTTTAGTCATGATTTACCTTTCCTTACATAATGGACCAATCCCTCCTTGTCATCATCCTCCTTATGATGACTCATATCCCTTTACTCATTCCTACATAGCCTATTACTGCGCACCCAGCCTTATGCAGCATGCACTGCTCACCACTGCCTTACATAGCACACATTGCCTTATGCAGCATACACAGCACACGCAGCACACCTAGCTTTATGCAGCATATACTGCGGCTACTGCCTTCCGCAGCCTCCCAGCCTAGTATAAGTAGTCTACCCTTTTCACTGGCACTCCTCAGCCAGTTCTACACACTTGAATGTACTTCTCTCCTCTAGTACTTTCCTATGCAATGTCTGGTCTTCCGAAGTACTTGTGTGTGACAATGCTTTGAGGTTCTTGTCACGCCAACGTCTGGAGCCATGTATCAAGTACTCTCAGTTCAAGAAGTGCTAGAGAGAGCGGTTATATCCTTAGCGTTATTTGTTCCAAAGATTCATTCATACGATCTTATGATGACAAATCAACAAATCTAACAGAACCATTGCAGATATTCTGCTCTTGTCCTCATCAGAATCATCAAACCTTTGACAAATATTCTCAGAATCTTCCACTGAGACAATCTGCTTGTGATCCTTATCCAAGGATCATACCTAACAACACCTACAGTGATACATAGATCTCCCATAGAGATTGAGTGAGATCTTCAGAGAGACATTTCCCTGGATTCTAGCCAGGGGGAGCAATGGAACAATGATAGACCTATAAAAGATCTTGAAGAGATGTATAGCAACAAGTGGGTCAAACACCACTTCTTAGCCACTATCACATCAGGAGATCACACTGTGCCTAAGCAATACCAAGATATTGCGAAGCTCCCAGCTTCAGAGAGAGAAGACTGATATTGAGCATGTCAGGACGAAATCAAGTCCTTGCACAAAATGAAAGTTTGGGAACTAGTCAATCTACCAAAAGGATGTCAAACCATCAAAGGGAGATGGGTATTTGCTATACATTCAGGCAATCATGTCAAAGCTTGCTTCTGTTACAATTTTCCCTTATAACCTGTCTTTTCCTTATGTCTATGGACTCATCATTTCTCCTTGAATCTTCGCCCAGCACTTATCCTCTTTTCCTTGTTAATGTTCCTGGTTCCGAACCAGGACCACGTCCCACTATGTCTTGCCACCAGTAATCTCGTTGCATCAGATTGGTAGTATGGAATATTCCCCCATGTCCACCATGGTCGCTTTCATGAGTGAGGCGAACAAGCCCCTGTCATGCTGGTTCTGGAATATAGAGGCGGTGTTTGTAGTGTAGCATGCCATTGGTGTAATCCCAATCCTGTGGTTGGAATTTGGTGATTAAAGGGGTGCCCTTGTTGAGTGCTTTGAGGGCAGTGACAACCAAAGGGTCAGATGAGGTAGAATCTGCAATCTTCTTGACTAGGGCAAAGTCGAGAGTGTGGACAAAGATGTCTTCTGGTAGAAGAGTAACTTCCTGGTTGTTTAGGAAAGTGTCTATGGTGTCTCAATAAGATAGAGCATCAGAGGGTCCCATTTGTGTACCAGGTATAGGGGAAAAGTGAAGATTGAGGTCCTGGAGGAATAACATCCAACATGCTTGTCTCCTGGAGAGTTTCTGTGGTTCCTTGAAGTATGCTAGGTTCTTGTGGTCAGTGATGACCGTTACTGGGAGTCCAGTCCCTTACAAGTAATGTTTCCATTTTTCTAGGGCATGAATGACTTCTAGAAGTTCACAATTGTAGATGTCATACGTAGTTCTGTTCTGCTGGTGAGAGGGTTTTGGAGAGGTAAGCACAAGGGTGGAGATCTCCATTGCTATTGTTTTGCATAAGGACGGCTCCTATTGCTGTTAAGGAGGTATTTGTCATAACAGTAAAGGATTTTGTGATGTTGGGCATTTGGAGGATAGGTTTCTGGGTAAAAGTTCGTTTGATGGTGGAGAAAGCTTCATTGCACTCCTTGGTCCATTCCCACTTTGCTCCTTTCCTGGTTAGGTCATGTAGGGGTTTCACCTTAGTGGAGAAATTGGAGATAAACTTCCGATAGAAGTTGCAGAATTTGATGAACGATTGGACTGCTTTGACTGATTTTTGGGGTTGCCATTTGTTGATGGCCTTTAGTTTGACTGGATCCATCTGGATCCAGTCTGCTCTGATGATCATTCCGAGGTATTCCACTTGTTCCTTGTTGAAGAAACACTTTTTCAGTTTCAGGGACAGTTTGTGTTCTCAAAGCCTTTTTAGGACTTGGGGAGTTCATTCCTGGTGTATTATTGGATCGTTGGAATGAATAAGGATGTCGTCAATATAGATGATGAGCCATCCCTCAGCTAGGAAATCCGTGAAGGTGTGATTCATCAGTGCTTGGAATGTTGCTGGGGAGTTACATATGCTGAAGAACATTATAGTTGGCTCGAAGAGTCCCATAGGTGTTATAAACATGGCTTTCCATCTATCCTGTGGTTTTATGAGGACATTATTATATCCCCATTAGATGTCCATTTTGGTAAAAATGAATGATCCCTTGAGTTGGTCGATAAGATCAGAGATGAGTGGAAGTGGGTAGGCGTTTTTGATGGTGTGGGAGTTCCTGACAGGGACATACTGATCCATCTTTCTTTGGTATGAAGAAGAAAGGGGATGCTTGTGGGGATTTCGATGGGACTATCTTCCCAGATTTCAGATGTTCATTGATGAAATCCTTACAAGCTTCTTTCTCATTTGGATTCAAAGGGTACACCTTGGCTACCTTGGGTATGAAGGTTGTGTCGAGGTCCACTCCATGGTCAAATGGTCAAGAAGGTGGTAACTCATCTCCCTCTCTTTCAACAAAGACATCGGTGAAGTCTTCGTATTCTGGCAGAAGTGTTTCTTCCTTAGGTTTTTCTTGAGCTGCGAGCTTGGTGGCAAGTGTGGTTTTTCTAATAAGGGTTTCTATCCTCTTGTCGATTCTCTTCCTCCACAACTTGGCTATCTTTTCAACTGGGTCCAGTTCCAGGTATCAGACGAGATATCCTTGACATATTGCCTTTGGGGAATCATGTTGTGGGGTCTTTGGTTTATCTGGGAGAGTGACCTCTCCTGTGGTCCAGTTTATTGTGGGGTTGGTTTCTCTGAGCCACATTATTCCATGGATTAGGTTTTTTTTTCCACAATTAATGACGAGGAAATCTCTCTTCTCATTTACTTCTCCGATCCGAATGGTAAGGGTCACTTTGTGACAAATGATTCCTCCAGAGTTTGGGGATCTGTCTGCATTTTGTGCCTTTTTGGGTTTATCCAATCGAGTTTGCTTATATCCTTTCTTCTTCACTAGATCACGATCTATGAAGTCTCCGCTTGCTCCTCAGTCTATGAGGGCAAATGTGTCAATGATTTGGTCATTTTCTTGCTCAAACAGTGAGATGGGGATTCACATAGATTCACTGTTTGGATCAGACAAGAACACTGGTGCTATTACTTTGGGATGGGAGAGCATCAACCCTTTCCTCCCATCTAAAAATCCTTCTTTGGGATTTCTTCTTCTTTGACCCAGATTGTGGCAACAGTTTCTGGTTTGTCGATATTATGTATAAAGGATGTCGAGTGTGTGTACAAGTTCCTCTTCAGTGACACCCTTTTCTTTTAAGGTGTCCTGGTATTCTTTGAACTTGGTTTTTCTGATCTGTTCGTTCCTAGCGGGGTTCCTCTGTAGGCGAGGAGGAGTCCAGTTGTTGCTCTTTCCTTGTCCCTCAGGACGTTTGTCTTGGGGGTGGTTCTTGGTGTGGCATCTTACCTGGTGGCATTTGAAACACTTGTTGTTCTTCATGTGTTCAGCCTTTTCTACTGGTGAAAGTCTGGTGAAATTAACACAGATAGTGTTGACATCCATTGTGTTGGGATCCCTGGTGGGTCTTCCTTTGACCTGGAATTCTACCTTTCGTCCTTTTTGTAAGTCCTCTATCCTTTTATTCTGAGCATGGAATACTCCAGAAAGTCTGAGCTATTCCAAGAGTTTGTTAGGGATGGGGTTGATGGAGAGGATCTTTGTGGAGATATCAGAATTCAGTCCTTTCATGAGGTGGTTTATCTTGGTTATTTCATTGTCAATTCCTGCAATGGCTTCCACAGCCTGGAAGGCAGTGATGTAGTTGGTGTATCCAGCATCACTCTTCCCTAGTTGTGTTAACTTGTCTAACTGGTCCCTGGCTTGGTTCTTGAAATCGAAGGAGAAGAAGGTCTTCTCGAATAATTCCATGAGCTTGGCAAAGGTAAGATTCTTTACAGTGTTGTTGGTGAGTTGCACATAGATGGATTCGGAGAAGGCACTTCCTCGACCTTTGCTCATCTTAGTGAGGGCGGTTAAGACCTTGGCATTCTCGTTGTAGAACTTTTGGTTCATATTGAAGTAGGCAGTCATGGCCATCTTCCAATGGATAGCATCTTTCAGATCTCCAGAGAAGTCTGCTGGGAGTCCGGCTTTCAATTTGACTTCTTTGCTTCCTTGGACTGACATTTCTATATCAGAGTGAGGTTCTTCTGGTGGGGATGGTGATTGTCTAGTTTGGATTGGTGGGGCGTCTCGAATCATCCAGTCCTTGGTGGGGATTGGTGCTGGAAGTGCGAAGAATGCGGATGGTGTAGGAGTGTCGTCTGATGAATCAGAAGGGGGAAGTATGGTCCGTCCTTGTCGAGATCCTTGTCTGGAAATGATGGGCATATCTTTCTGTTGGAAGACAGAGATGAGGTTGAAGAGCTAGTTCATTTGTTAATGTTGGGTGTCAGAACGTAGCACAGTGAACACTCGAAGTAGTTCGAAGACTTGTTGTGGGCAAAGCAGAGAGGATAGAAGACTCACTACCCAATGTGCACACTTGGGACTCGTGGAAGTGCTAAGTAACAATGCTGGATTGCGTAGAACTAGCTGGGGAATAAAGGCAAAGTCAAATGGCTACTTATATGATGTACTGGACTGCGCTATCCTGTGTGTGCAGTAAAGGCTATGTTGCTGCATACTGCGTAAGGCAGGGTGCGCAGTAGTGGGCTATGTGGATGAATAAGGGGGATAGGAGTCATCACATAAAGAGAGTGATGACGAGGAGGAATAGTCCAAATAAGGAAGCATGACTCAAGCATGACTCAATGGAATATACTGTAAGGTGTGACTCAACTGGAATATAAAGTGTGACTCAACCGGAATTCTGGTGTGTCAATCGAAGGTGAAGGTTTTGGAACAACTAATCAAGGAAGAAAAGATAAGTGTTGAGCAAAGACACAAGGAGAAACGATGAGTCCATAGACATAGGGAAAAGATGGGTTGTAAGGGAAAATTGTAACTTCTCCTCCTATTTGGTGTCCTCATCCTCCACCACCGCCACCAGTTCACTCACCTCACAACTTGAGCCAATTCCTGAGTTGGACTCTAACTCTCCTCCTCCCACCAAGCGCTCTAAGCACTCTCACCACAAGGACATCATGGTGCCTCCTGCATCCTCCTGGGATGAGGAGGACCTGATTGATATATATGGCTCTGAGAATGGAGGTGAGGATCCCAATTTTCCACACATATGGTCAATCCCCTCTTCATCCTCCACCTTGAACTTGCTAATAGCAGTTTCTGCGCTTACAGCTAGTAGTTTAGTTAATACAGTGGCTCAAAAAACTGTCCGCATGTTTGCATGTTTTACATTAGGTATGACTAAACACAATAACCCCTGATCCTAGCCCTAACCAACAAGTGTATGAAATGAGGTACTCATGCTTGGCTTTCTATTGGTCCAAGAATCAAGTGATTTGGATAAAAACAGATAAAATAGCAGCCATTTGAAAATGACATGTCATGCGGACAGTTTTTTGACTTTACAAAAATCCAACTATCTAGTACTTGGTATGAGCTCCTTTGGCCTTGATAACTGTCTCAACCATTCTAGGTATGGTTTCTATCCATTTATGACACACTTCCATAGAAAT
>JBBPLF010001000.1:0-12909 GCA_038089615.1 Aureoboletus auriporus
CAAGTGTGAGGGGGAGTCTTCCTCCGGGTGGGAAGGTGTTGACATTCCTCCTCCGAATGAAAGGTAAAGGATCGCGTGAGGAGGAAGGAAAAATGAATTGTCCGGGTGCTGATTCAAATCGTAACAACCTAATGCAACAAGACTATTGGTGGCCTGACATGACCACCTTCATCTGTAAATTCATCCAAGGTTGTGCAGTCTGCCAAGCCAATAAAGTAAACACCCATCCCACCACACCAGCATTAACCCCCCTCCCTTCTACCTGTACTCGCCCTTTTCAACAAATATTGGTTGACCTTATTACTGATCTCTCTCCTTCCCTCACCTTTGATTCTATCATGGTCATGGTCGACCATGGGCTTACTAAGGGGGTAATCCTCATCCCCTGTCATAAAACCATTGATGCTGCCGGAGTCACCCAACTATTTTTCACAAATATATTCTGACACTATGGACTTCATGACTACTGCATATCTGACAGAGGCCCCCAATTTGCATCTACCTTTGCACAAGAACTCGCCAGACTCCTAAAATATGACCTAAAACTCTTATCAGTGTACCACCCCCAAACCGATGGAGAAACTGAATGAGTAAACCAAGAACTTGAGACCTACCTACGCATATTCTGTGACGGACACCCAAAACGATGGGCTGAACTACTCCCAGTGGCAGAGTTCTCCCACAACTCAGCCGTCCATTCCTCCACCCTGAAATCCCCTTTTTCCCTTATCCTAGGATACAAACCCCACTCTTATCCTCCAATCGGAAAGACAAAGACATTCCTCCCTGCACTGGAAACATGACTATCGGAACTGGAGGAAGCCTGATGGGAAGCCCTTGCTGCACACAAGAAAACCCAATGGATCATGAAGAAATGAACCTCCTCTAAGTTCCGCCCCTGGGAAGTCGGTGACAAAGTTTGGCTGGAAGGAAGGAACCTTCGACTGCGGTACCTATCAAGAAAACTATCCCCTAAACGAGAGGGACCATTTGAAATCACACAGGTTATCTC
The DNA here is from genome assembly GCA_038089615.1 of Aureoboletus auriporus. Classification (NCBI taxonomy): domain Eukaryota; kingdom Fungi; phylum Basidiomycota; class Agaricomycetes; order Boletales; family Boletaceae; genus Aureoboletus; species Aureoboletus auriporus. The sequence continues at coordinate 1,013 of JBBPLF010001000.1, forward strand.
TCCTGTGTCATACCGCCTCAAGCTACTGCCCACTTGGAAAATACATGATGTCTTCCATGCCTCCCTCCTATCCCCTTACCAAGAAACTGTGGAGCATGGCCCCAATTTCTCTGACCCACCACCCGAACTGATCGGCGGAGAAGAGGAATATGAATTAGATTCTATTCTCTCACATTGTGGAACACGAGGGAGAAGGCAATACCTAGTATCCTGGAAAGGATATTCCGCAGCAGAAAACACCTGGGAACTGGAGGGAAACCTCCAACATGCACAAACACTCTTGGACAAATATAAGTCTGCTTGACCAAAAGACTTTCCCCAGTAAATGCTCTGGAAAAGAAACTTCGAATTCCAACCTGGTCTCCCCTTCCACAAGTTCTTTTTCCTTTATTGCAATGATCTTCCTCTGTCTCATCCCCTTGAACACCAATACTTCTACAACAGGCTATATAACAACTGCCCTTGGCACTATGAATCATGACCCAGCAATCCCCCTCCTCAACCACCCATCATAATTGCATCATGGCTTGGGGGACCTATGAGTCCCTCATGGCCCAGAGAAACCACCTCGAACTACCTTATCCCTACTATATTTGCTCCAACCGTCTACCCCCTCACTTACAAAGAATCCTCTTCGCCTCTGTCTTAACTACCCCTGCCCTCACCCTACGCATGGAATTAGACCTGCGCTACAACTATGATAAGAAAACCAAGGACTTGTGCTCTCTTTTCTGCACTTATCAAATTATTCATCTTGCCGCCCACCAACTTGTTCCCCAAGATTCCCCAGAACACTTTGTGTCCACTATGCAAACTGGAGTGAACGAAACACACTCCCTCATCCTCGACCTTCTCTATGAGGAAGGATTTGGACATCTAGTAGATTGCATCGATAAGAACCTGCTCCGACCCATTGTAGAGCCATTCTTCGACATCCTGAGTGTCCACGAGTATAGGGTCTATGTTGGAGATGCCCCTTGCACCATACCCTTCGATCCCCACCTGGACACACCAGTGACCGTGGAAAGGACCCCTTCCCCTGTTCTCCAGATTCCACCTTCTCGTTCCCCTGAGCGAACGTACTTTCCTGCTCCAATCTCCATTCCAGAGTCCCCCAAGATCGACACCCATGCTCCCACTCCCTCTGACATTTCAGACAACTCTCCAGTTATTACCCGATCACCCACTCCTGCCCCTGAGGACATGCAATGAAGAGCTCTTACTCGCCATGAGAGCCTGTTACCACCCAGGCTTCCCCAAACAACCATGAACACATTGGCGGATACTCTCCAACCCATACTTCATTCCTTTCGAGGCCCGAGGTCAGCATCCCTGGACGGAGCAGGCACTTCTCGAGACCCTATCAACGTCGATACCTCTCATGTCCCTGAATGCCCCCCCAAGAAATGACCCTGCTGTCACCAATGTGGGAAGCTGGATCATGTCTGCATCTTCTGTGGGAAGTATACCTGTCCCTGGTGTCACAAACGCGCCCCAGGACATGTCCAGGCCAAATGTCATCAAAGACAATGTGTGGAATGTAACAAATATGGACACATTTGTGCCAATTGCCCAGTTTACAATGGGCTCAACCGTGATGACGGCTTTCTTGATGACAACCTCGACTTCACCAACTATGAGGTCAATGAGGGAGATATCGACGGGCCAGATCACTGAGCAGGTGCTTCAGCGCTACAAAGGAGGTAATGTTACGATTTTCCCTTATGACCCATCCATTCCTTATATCTATGGACTCATTGTCTCCCCTCATATCTTTGCTCAACACTTATCTTCTTCCCCTTGTTAGTTCTCGAGCTTTCTCACTTTCGATTGGCACACCAGAATTCCAGATGAGTCACATCTTTTATTCCGGTTGAGTCACCTTTCCTTATTAGGACTATTCCACTTCACTTAATTCCGTTGAGTCACGTTTGAGTCACCCTTCCCTATTCGGACTATTCCTCCTTGTCATCACTCTCTTTATGTGATGACTCATGTTCCTCTTATTCATCCACACAGCCTGTGACTGCATACCCTGCCTTACACAGTATGCAGTAACATAACCCCTACTGTGCACATAGGATAGCACAGTCCAGTATATCATATAAGTAGCTACCAGACTTCACTTGTATTCCCCACCTAGTTCTACAATCCAGCATTGTTACTTAGCACTTCCATGAGCCCCAAGTGTGCACATTGTATAGTGAGATCCCTATTTCTCTTTGCTTCACCCACAACAAGTCTCCGAACTACTTTGAGTGTTTGCTGTGCTACATTCCGACACCCAGCGTTAACAGAGAAGAGGAATATGAAATAGATAACATCTTCTCATACAGAGGAACACAAGGATGAAGGCAATACCTAGTATCCTGGAAAGGATACTCTGCAGCAGAGAACACCTGGGAACCAGAAGGAAATCTTAAACATGCACAAACCCTCCTGGATGAATATAAGTCCTCTTGACCTAGGGACTTTCCCCAGTAAATGCTCCAAAAGAGAAACTTTGAATTCCAACCCAGTCTACCCTTCTACAAGTTCTTCTTTCTCCATTGCAACGACCTTCCCCCATCCCATCCTCTTGAACATCAATACTTCTGTAACAAGAAGTACAACGGCTGCCCCTGGCATTACAAATCATGACCCAGCAAACACCCTCCTCAATTACACATCATAACTGCATCATGGCCAGAGGAACTTATGAATCCCTTATGGCACAAAAAACCCACCACAAGCTATCTTACCCTTACTACATCTGCTCAAATCGTCTCCCCCATCATCTGCAAAGAATCCTTTTCGCCTCTGTTTTAACCACCCCAGCTCTTACCCTGCGCATGAAACTAGACCTGCACTACAACTACAATAAGAAAACCAAGGACTTGTGCTCCCTCTTCCAAACTTACCAAATCATCCGCCTTGCTGCCCACCAACTTGTTCCCCATGACTCTCCAGAACAATTCTCATCCGTAATGCAAACCAGAGCAGATGAAGCGTGCTCCTTCATCCTCGACCTCCTTTATGAGGAAGGGTTCGGACACCTAGTGGACCGTATTGACGAGAACCTGCTCTAACCCATCGTGGAGCCATTTTTTGACATCATGAGCATCCATGAGTACAGGACCTACGTAGGAGATGCTCCTTGTGCCATACCCTTCGACCCCCATCTGGACACACCGGTGTTTGTTGAAAGAACTCCTTCCCCGTTCTCCAGATTCCACCTCCTCACTCTCCTGAGTGGACATATTTTCCTGCTCCAATCTCCATTCCAGAGTCCCCTAAAATCAATACTCATGCTCCCACTCCCTCCAACATTTCAGGAGACTCTCCAGTCACGACCTGTTCGCCCACTCCTGCCCCTGAGGACATGCAACGAAGAGCTCTTACTTGCCATGAGAGCCTGCTACTCCCAAGACTTCCCCAAGCCACTCTAAACACCTTGGAAGATACCCTTCGCCCCCTTCTTCACTCCTTTCGAGGAACCAGATTGGCTTCCTTGGATGAAGCAGGCATGTCTCGAGACCCCATCAACATTGACACTTTCACTATCCCTACACGTCCTCCTAAGAAACAACTCCACTGCCACCAATGCGGAAAGGCAGATCACATCCTCATCTTCTGCAGAAAATACACTTGTCCCTGATGTCACAAATGGACCCCAGGACATGTCCAGGCAAGATGCCAACGTCAACAATGTGGGGAGTGCAACGAATATGGGCACATTCACACCCATTGCCTGGTTTACAATGGGCTTGACCACAATGATGGTTTTCTTGATGGGGACCTTGATTTCACCAACTACAAGATCAATGAGGGAGATATCGACGGACCAGATCGTTGAGCAGGTGCTTCAACGTTATGAAGGGGGTAATGTTATGGTTTTCCCCTACAACCTGTCTTTCCCCTATGTCTATGGACTCATTGTTTCCCCTTGTGTCTTCGCCAGGCATTTGTCTTCCTTCCCCTATTAACCTTTCTGGTTCCGAATCGGAATCCTTCGAAACCACACCTGTAGATCTTCACCTTCGATCAAAACCATAGGGAACCACCGGAACCCTTTGGAACCACATTTATACTTTGTTCCTTTGTCTAAACCCTTCATCTTCGGCCGGAACCACAAGAATTCCTTTGGAACCTTTTGGAACCACATTGTCTTACATAACAGACCAATCCCTCCTCATTGTCACTCTCCTTATGTGATGACTTATGACCCCTTACTCATTCACATAGCTATGATACTGTGCACCATGCCTTACACAGGATGCAGCAACATAGCCTTCGCTGTGCACATAGGATTGTGCAGTATCACAACTCATATAAGTAGTTACTCAACTCTGCCTGTATTCCCCAGCTGGTTCTACACAATCCAGCATTGTTACTTAGCACATCCACAAGCCCCAAGTATGCGCATTGGGTAGTGAGACACTCTATTGCTTTGCTTTGCCCACAACAACCCTCCGAACTACTTCGAGTGTTCGCTGTGCTACATTCTGACGCCCAGCATTAACAATTGCCACCTCACTACCTGGATTGTCACCACCATCATCTGTGATTTCAGGAGACTCTCTACCTGATTTAATTGATGTATCTGACACAGATTCTGATATTGCACCAAACTTTTCATTGGACACTTCCGACTCATCTGAAGTCCATCTATCATTTACCAACACATCACACACCAGAATGGCAGTTGGCGAATTCCAACAGAGTACTCCCACCAAACCCCCCATCCTCTCAGCTGGAGACATCTTGCCTGAGGTGCTATGCAAATGGGAGATGAGATGTCTACAATACTTTCTCCACAAGTTGATCACTGCCGATGAACAGGTCACATGCATTGCTTAGGAGCTTGCCAACCTGCGTATTCAAGAATGGTATTCAGTTGACTCAGCTTGCTTCAATGCCTTAACCTTCACAGCCTTCATGGAAGAAGTATGCACCTACTGGCTACCAGCCAACTGGGCTGCCGACCTTCACATTAAGATCTCATGTCCTGACAAGGCTTCCATCCCTTTCATGAATGGGTTGTTGAAGTCCAGACTCAAAACTCGCTCTTGATCAATGATCCTGTGCACATGAATGATGTTAATTTCTGTCACCATTTTGAAGCTAATATGCAGAAAGACCTCACTCTCAAATACAGGATATCAATAGCCAAGAATGAAACCATACTTTGCAAATGGATCAAATTGGTTAAAAAGCTCAATGAGAAATGCCTTTGTGATGCTCATGCCATGCATGACATGATTAAAGCCTCATTCAACAGGATCATGTTTCACCAACTACATGACTGGCCCCACTAACATAAGTTTTGACCAATGCAACTGCATCCCATGTGGTACACCCACCTCCTCAGCTACTGGTCAAGCCAGCTCAACCACTGCCCAAGCATGCTTGCCACCTCTCACCGATGATGAGTGAAATATTCTTCACAACCATTCTGGATGTTTTAAGTGTTGTCTTCCTTTTCAAACTCACACCTCCCAGAACTGCACCAATGGGTTCCCTGATCCAAACTCCTACAAGGTCCTCATCTCAAATGAACCTTATCTCAAGGCTGGAAAGATGACAAAGAAGATGGACATCATTGCCGCTGCTCAAAGCAATGATGTTGTTACTGTCATCATGCCATCCACAGCCCTTGGTAATGGGTCCAATTTTGGTGATGACTCAGAGTGCATGCCCTCCATTTCTATTCCATCTCTATTTTGGAAATGTATTGTTACAGTTTTCCCTTCTGACCCATCTTTTCCCTATGCCTATGGACTCATCGTCGCCCCTCACATCTTCACTAGACACTTATCTTCTTTTCCTTGCTAGTATTCCTGGTTCCGAACCGGAACCACAGGGATTCCTTTGGAACCTTTTGGAACCATGTTCCACTTTGTTTCATTGACTAGTCTCTTCACCTTCAACTGGAACCACTGGGATTCCTTCGGAACCCTTCGGAACCACATTCCACTTTGTTTCATTTGACTTGTCTTTCCACCTTTGACTGGAACCACAGGGATCCCTTTAGAACCCCTCGGAACCACATTTCCTTACATAATGGACCAACTTCTCCTCGTCATCACTCTCCTTATGTGATGACTCATGATCCTTACTCATCCCGTATAGCCTCAATACTGTGCACTCTGCCTTACGCAGTACACAGTAACATAGCCCTTGCTGCGCATATAGGATTGCGCAGTATTACAGAACATATAAGTAGCCACCTGACTCTACCTGTATTCCCTAGCTAGTTCTACGCAATTCAGCGTTGTTACTTAGCACATCCACGAGCCCCAAGTGTGCACATTGGGTAGTGAAACATCTTATCTCTTTGCTTTGCCCACAACAAGTCTCTGAACTACTTCAAATGTTTGCTGTGCTACGTTTTGTCGCCCAGCATTAACATGTATGGTCAATGAACCATTGGTTAACAAACCCCTTATGGTTGATGCCCTTATTGACAATGGTTCATCTTTAGTTTTGATTGAAAAGTTCCTTGTACAAACTCTTGGCCAAAAGCTTCTTTGTCCCATACCATGTGGCTCCCCCCCCATGAGGACCTTGAAAACATTCAGTGAAAGAAGCAATAGATACAGCACCCAATGGCCAATACAGGTATCACTAACTCTCAGCAGCCCTTTATCCCCCAGAAATCCCATATCTGGTCCACAGAACCAAATGGTTTATGCAACCAGACAATCCAAAAATGGAGTCTTGAACACCAAAGACCCCACACTGGCCATTCCAGCCGAAACAGGCAGGTGCTCAACTGCTCCCCTCCCTTTCCAATGCAGAAGGATGGATTTAATGATGCCACTGAATACCCTATCAACAGCAAAGCAGACACTATATCCTTCCTGCAGTACCACCTGCTCTGCCTCATTGACTGCCCAATGGACCTGCACAATCACTCTGCTATATTGCATCAAATATCACAGATGGTAGGAGTACCCCTCCCTGCCAGGGAGGCTATACAGGCTGTTGCCTTTCTCCTCGACAACCACACCACCTTTGGAATAGCCAACAACATACTTTCCCATGTATTGTCCCCAATTACTGAGCAGGTAACAAATAAGGTAAGTAAGCGGCTAGCCTTGCATATGGCTGACCTCATCAAAGTGAGTCAAAAGCTTGAAGAAACCACCACCATACTAAAGATGAATCATGGTTCCCTCACCACTGCGATTGACTCCATCCATGACCAAGCTGAGCATCTATCCCAAGCAACCACCACCATGAGCCCAGCTACCATGCCCATTGCCAAACTCCCAGATACCTACCAAGTGGACATCACTGAAATAAAAAACACGGTAAACCAGATTATGCCAACTATCGACATCTCCTGCAGAGTGATTGTTACAGTTTTCCCTTACAACCTGTCTTTTCCCTACATTTATGGACTGATTGTCTCTTCTTGTGTCTTTGCCAGACACTCATCATCTCTTCCCTTCTAACTCATTCACTTTTACACCAGAACCACCCGGAACCACACTTAATACTTTCATCTTCAACCAGAACCACAAGAAACTACTAGGAATCCTTTGGAACCATGTTTACTACTTCTATCTTTGATCAGAACCACAAGAAACCACTTGGAACCTTTCGGAACCATGTTTTACACTTGTTCTTTTGAATATCAGCACTTTGGAACCACAATGGACTACATTCCTCTCCTTGGAATTGCCTTCTTGATGCAATGCCTCATATTCCCTTACTTCCATCACATAGCTATACTACTGTGGCCTCAGCCTTATGCAGCATGCAGCAACACAGCTGTTACTGTGCACATAGGATTGCACAGCACTTAGGTAGTATAAGTGGCCATCATTCAACCCTGTATTTTCCAGCTAGTTCTATGCAATCCAGCATTGTTACTTAACACCTCCATGAGTCCCAAGTGTGCACATTGGGTAGTGAGACACTCTATTGCTTTGCCCACAACAAGTCTTCATACTACTTCAAGTGTACACTGTGCTATGTTCTGATGCCCAGCATTAACAGTGATCACCATCATCCTCGAAACCAACCACAGCAACCTACAAAGATTCATCAAAGATACCACCCTGCTAGTCAAACAAACTAATGTCTACATCATGAAAACCTGGACCCCAAATCTCTAAGGAACTGATGATCATCAGAGATTTGATTGATAAAATCCTTCCTGCCATTGAATCCACCATTACTCACCTTTCTAACACAGAATGTACCTGCTAGTGCAGATCAGCCCACAACTCTCATGACCCCAACTCAGAATACAACATAACCCCGGTCAGAACATACAGCAACATCCTGAAAAATAGCACCTCCTACTCCTCCACCAACGGTGCAATAGCAGCAAGAGTGGAAATGAAAGATAGTCAAATCCTCCTTGACCCCCATCCTGGCAACACCTTCACCAACGATGACATCACCACTGCCAACCTAGCCAAAAAACTAGAAGACATCATTGCAAACATATGATCTGCAGAAACCCTCTAGCAAACATTAAGGCAATCACCAAACTATGTAACAGAGGGCTCATCATTGAACTTGACACCCTCGAAACTACTACATAAATCCAGAGAGATGGACCACACAAACACTTCCTTGCTGCATTGGGCACCCCAGCAGAAATAAGACAATGCAACTACCCTGTTGTAGTCTCATTTGTTAATGCTGGGCATCAGAATGTAGCACAGTGTACACTCAAAGTAGTGTGAATACTTGTTGTGGGCAAAGCAATAGAGTGTCTCACTACCCAATGCGCACACTTGGAACTCATGGAGATGCTAAGTAACAACACTGGATTGTGTATAACTAGCTGGGGAATACAGGGTAGAACAATGGCTACTTATACTACCTAAGTGCTATGCAATCCTATGTGTGCAGTAACAGCTGTGTTGCTGTGTGCTGCGTAGGGCTGAGGCCACAGTAGTATAGCTATGTGATGGGAGTAAGGGAATACAAGGCATTGCATCAAGAAGGCAATGCCAAGGAGAGAAATGTAGTCCATTGTGGTTCCAAAGTGCTGATATTCAAAAGAACAAGTGTAAAACATGGTTTTGAAGGGTTCCAAGTGGTTCCCTATGGTTCTGATCAAAGATAGAAGTAGTAAACATGGTTCTAAAGGATTCCTAGTGGTTTCTTGTGGTTCTGGTCAAAAATGAAAGTATTAAGTGTGGTTCCAGGCAATTCTGGTGCAAAAGTGAATGAGTTAGAAGGGAAGAGATGATGAGTGTCTGGCAAAGACATGAGGAGAGACAATCAGTCCATAAATGTAGGGAAAAGATGGGTCGTAAAGGAAAACTGTAACATTACCCCCTTTGTAATGCTGAAGCACCTGCTCAGCGATCTGGTCCGTTGATATCTCCCTCGTTAACCTTGTAATTGGTGAAATCAAGGTCCCCATCAAGAAAGCCATCATCACAGTCAAGTCCATTGTAAACTGGGCAATTGGCATAAATGTGTCCATATTCGTTGCACTCTCCACATTGTAGTTGACAGCATTTGGGCTGGATGTGTCTTGAGGCTCATTTATGACATCAGGGACAGATGTACAATATTTCCCACAGAAGATTCAAACATGATCTGCCTTTCTGCATTGATGGCAACAGAGACACTTCTTTGGGGGGGGTGCCAGATAGTCTGGGACATCGGAGGTGTTGACATTGATGGGATCACACAAGGACCTTTCTCTCCAATGATGTAGTCCTGGTTCCTTGAAAGGAATTGAGTATGGGATGAAGGGTATTCCCAAATGTATTTAGGGTTACTTGGGGGAGTCTTGGAGGTAGCATAGTCTCATGGCGAGTGAGAGCTCTGTGCTGCATGTCCTCAGGGGCAAGAGTAGGGGAGCAGATGACAACTGGAAAGTCCTTTGAAATGTTTGAGGTAACAGAGGCATGGGTGTCGATTTTGGAAGATTCGGAAATATTGAGTGGAGTGGGAAAGTACATTCACTCTGGGGAACATGGAGGTGGGACTTGGAGGACAGGGAAAGGGGTCCTTTCCACAGATACAGAGGTATCAAGGTGGGGATTGAATGGTATGATGCATGAACACTCAAGATATCAAAGAATAGCTCTACAATGGGTTGGAGCAGATTCTCGTCAATGCAGTCCACCAGATGTCTGAATCTTTCCTCATAGAGGAGGTCAAGGATGAGGGAATGGGCATCATCAACGCCAGTCTGCATAGTGGCTATGAATTGTTCAGGGGAATCTTGGGGAATGAGTTGGTGGGCTGCCAAGCAGATGACTTGGTAAGTCTGGAAGAGGGTGCAGAGGTCTTTGGTTTTCTTATCATAGTTATAGCATAGATCTAGTTCCATATGCAGGGAGCAGGGATGGTCAGGATGGAGGCAAAGAGGATTCTTTGCAGATGAGCAGGGAGACAGTTGGAATAAACAACATAAGGGTAGGATAATTGAAGGCAATTGTTTTGCACCATAAGGGACTCATAAGTTCCCCTGGCCATGATGCAGTTGTGAAAGGCATGCAAGGGGGAGGTTTTGTTACGCTCAACTTGGGTAGAGGTGAACGTAGACCTGGTCGGTTCAAGGGTTCTGTCTAGGACGAACGTTCGTCGTAGATGGTTCAAGGGGTTCAAGGGGGATTCTTCTGATGACAACACTGTCGTCGATGGTTCAAGGATTTCAAGGGAGCGTCCACTCAGAGTAGGACGAGGACTACAAGGGAGACAAGAGATCCAAAGGATCAGAGACGATGTACAAGGGATGATGCTATTCCAGGTAGGTCAAGCGTGAGGTACATCGTTGGTATCATAGGGTTTATATAGGGAAAGGAAAGGAGGAATTACTAAGCAATAGAATGCAAAGGAATTCCTAAGAATGTTTAGTAATACACAGGAAGTAAGACAGAAGAGGAAACAATGATATCAAGCGGGCTGTACAGCAAGACACGTGTCTGATAGGAACGCATAGAAAGGTAAGCAAGATGACGAGGCGTCCGATGGGAACGCAAAGGAAGATAAGCAAGATGACAAGGGAAAAATGAATAGGGGTGAATCATAACAGGTTTACTGAGTCATGATTCATAGTTCCAGGGGCAATTACTGTACTTCCTGTTACAGAAGTATTGGTGTTCGAGGGAATGGGATGGTGGAAGATCATTGTGAAAGAGGAAGAAGAATTTGTAGAATGGGAGTCCTGGTTGAAACTCAAAGTTTCTCTTGTGAAGCATTTACTGGAGGAAAGTCTCTGGGTAAGGAAGACTTATATTCATCCAGGAGGGTTTGTGCATGCTTGAGGTTTCCCTTTGGTTCCCAGGTATTCTCTGCTGCAGAATATCCTTTCCAAGATACAAGGTATTGCCTTTGTCCTCATGTTCCATGGTGTGAGGGAATGGTATCTATTTCGTACTTTTCTTCTCTGCCAATCAGCTCAGGCAGTGAATCTGAGAAGTTGGGGCCATGTTTGTTACAATTTCCTTCCCTTTCCCAGGTAGTCATTTATCTTTCCTTCTCCTTTTGCTTTATCACCATGGACAACCTTCTCCACAGCCATCTCTCTCATGATGGCAAGTTTATCCACAATTCCCCTTCTTTCTAGAACATTCCTCTGTTCATAGGAGTACTCAATAAATACCTGCTGTCCTGTACTTATCCCATATACTTGATCTATGCAATCCAGTGTGCATTCTTGTGTCCTCAGCTCCCTTGAGTCCCCAGTCCTTCAGACCCAGTCCACTTGATATTCTTTTTTGTCCCCTCTTTCTCAGGATGTTGTTGCACCTCTTTGTGAGTGTCCTCCCTTGAGACTGAGATATTCTTGGTTGCCACCAAGGACATACAACAAGCATAAAAAAGATCAAGTATATCCCTCGTCCCTCCTATCTAGGAGTAGGATGAACACCCCACTGTCACCATACCTCCTCAAAGAACCTTTGGTCTACCCCCAGACTCGGATGAAGAAA